>JAWLRI010000494.1:2607475-2653782 GCA_034781795.1 Crypturellus tataupa | reverse complement strand
AGCCCTCTGGGGTGTCAGCTACTCCCCCCAGCTTCGTATCATCTGCAAATTTGCTGAGGGAGCACTCTGTGCCTTCAATTAACAATTAAATAACAGGTTAAAATTTTGAAGACTTTTGCTAACTTTGGATATGATATTTACAATTTAGGTTGTGTTCATTTGTATTCAGAATACTTATAAATGAGGTGATGTTAAAACTTTTTATTAGGATTTAATAAATTGCTGGGATTCCCTGTCTTTCTATTTTTGATGTGGATTCTTCTATTATTTTTCCATCAATGACTTTCAAGGACTTAGAGCAACAAATAGGGCTTGAATCATAAGATTATGACTTAGAACATCTGTGATTCTGAGTATCTATGTTTAGTGAAAGTGGAAGACACTCAAATCACCCTGATATCAAAGATTACAATGAAGGTAAAAGCAGGTAACACTGATACTTTATTACAGCCTCCTGAGTATACACGTACTCCTGTTTTTCTTCAGATGAATACCATTATAGTTACCCCTTTTGTTTACGACCTTTCTCGTACAATCTAGGTAGTTTTTGAATGTATTCAGCATTTGTCATTGAAGTACTGCTATGTCTAAGGTGAAACTTGGTAAGAAGTCCTACACTAAAGTAAGGCTGATCATTCAATTATTTTTTTTTAACAAGACTCAGTGTAAATCAGGAACTTCCTTTCTTCCTTCTCTCCTCTCCTCTGACTTCTTATATTGAAACTAAAGCAGTTCTCTGTCCTTTGTCAGTGCTTAATTTTGAAAGGAGACTTTGAATCCATGGTGAACCTGTTGTTCTGAACTTCAGCAAAGGATCTCAGTCTACCACTAATTTTGTGCTACCAGGAGAAAGAAATGGGGAGCAAAGATGTCAGACAATCCAGAGCTTAATATGTTCCTCACAGCTGGAGGTGATATGACAGTGTGCTTGTCATTTGACATCGAATTTAAAAATATTTGTCTGGAACCAAAAACCACTAAGATAAAGATTTCTCAATAGGCTACAAGATTTTGGCCGCTGAGATCATTATTTTATTAGGGTGTCTCAGAAAGGAACACTCCTTTGTAAACAATCCTTGTCTTTGGAAAAAACCTTCCTCTGCTCCTGTAATTTTGTGCGTGTGTGTGTGTATTGATGACAGAGCAGACATTAAATCTGGGCAGAGATAATGCCAGGCAATAAATTCTTTTGCTCCTGACCTTATAAATCAATTGATAGAACTGTATGCTGCTTGGTATAACAGTGTGCCATTTTTAATTTGTTACTACTGCAGTGCAAACTAATTTTAGCATCTGAACGTTTACTCTCTGCTGCAGTTTGCAAAGCAACTCCAACTTAAAAACTATACAATAAATGGCTGTATTTATTGCCCTCATACCAACAACTGACAATGAAAAAATCACAGTTGATACTAGTATTAGTGTTGTTGCATCTTGGTACTAGCAAAAAGAACAGTTGCACCTTTAGTATGATTTTTATCAACTCACAGAATACTATTAATACTTACATTGATTGTCAAAGGTCCCTGCTGGACTTTAGGAAAGAGAGGCAGAGAATTCTAAAGTGGTGGTAATCCTGGTTTGCTCAGGGCCAGGAAATCTGATTTGCAGCAAGGGTAACTTGTCTCCTGTAAGGCCCTGGACCTCCTGCGCTGGTGCTTGTATGGCCAGTATGGTCAGACACAAGAATGGATGCTGTGCAGTCTCCAAATTTCAATGTGGGAGATGATCAAAGGAAAAATAACCCGCAGGCAAGTCCATTGCAAGAAGGAATAGATTTTGATACAATTACAGGCAAAAGCAAAGAGAACATAAAGGAAGAGACACTAATATTTCACCCTGCTTTCTTTATTCTTCCCATGCTTAAGCAAAGCTCAGCTGTATTTTTCTTTTCCTTTAAATAAACTGTTTGCAAAAATGCTGTGTGGAACTACATCTTAGGGCAAGATAATCAGACTAGGAGGGAGGAAGAGATCAAGAAAACTAGTCAGCAGAGCAATGAAAAGCTTTGAAAAGCAACAGAGCATCAATGAGATGGAGGTAGAGAATTCTGCAACCTGCAGGACCTGAAGGAGGAGATATTCTTGTTACAAAGATTACATGAGTTAATAGTAATTTCTGTCAGATAAGCAGAGAAAGTGCACATAGAGACATGGCCTTGAAGTGAGTCCGTTTTGAAGAGGACAGTTGAGGCAAATCCCAAAACGAAATACTGCTGTCAGGCAAGAATATTCAATAAGCTCCCAGTGTCATGGCAAAGAAAAGACTACACAGACAGACTTGTATAAGCAATTTCACAGTGATTGCCATCTTTGAAACTGATATTAGCTCTCATGCATTCTTATACATTGCGGATATCTTGCCTGGTTATGCTACTGAAGTGGTAGAGGTTTACACTCAGCCATGGGGCACAATCTGTTATGTTTAACAAACTACTTCAATGATGTTGCACTTCCAACTCTTGGAAGATCTTTATGCTTACAGGACCACTTCCGAAAAAAGATCAGGACTGTAAAATCACCTGCATGTGCACAATTTATTGTGACTTTGTCAAGGGTTGTGTGACGAAAAATAACCAAAGAGTGTCATCATTAAGACCCCAAGCATTTGACTATACCTAGGCTGTAGATGCTATAGGGTAAGCTCCAACTAGAGTATGGTTGGATTTAGAAGGACTTGTGATTTGATGCTAAGATTTCAGGTCAAACTAAAAGGTTTTTAGCAAAAAGTTCACAGTCTCTTTCTTTGGTGACTACAGGGTGAGTCTGGGCAGTATCCCAAGATTAAGTAGCACTATTGTCTACACTTACTTGATTAAAGTAAAATCTTGTTTTCATTCAATAGTGGAGAGACTTATGAAGCTAAAGTCCTGAATGTCAGTTGAAATGAAGAAACTCAGGCTTTTGGGGAATGGTTTTTGGAAAGGGGTAATTTTCCTCTTGCTTGGCCCACTCCCATTTTTTTCTGCCAATGGTTGTGTCATTTAACATCAGCAACCCTGTTTTCCTAAAACTTCCCAGATTTGGGCTGGAGAAGCAAGAAACTCCATTTACAGGTTTCAGAAGAAGTGTTTCTGTGTATAAGGACTTGCTTATACTGCTTAAAAGGACTAGACAAAATGCAGCTAAGCATTGCTCAGCAACACTTCAGGTATATTAGAACTGTGAAGAGGACATCTCAGTGCCAGTGATATAATTGCTCCATCATCTTCTACTCTGATTAATCCTTGTTTCTCAAAAACAATGAAGGAGGGAGAGCCAACAGCCTGTGTATTCTTTAGCATATTCAGTAGAAACTGTTTCTCTGCACTCTCAGTACATTAATATGAAATAAATGTTCTGTTCATTGAGTAGTTGGCCAAGCTTTTGCTATTGACTTTAATAAAAGAAACATTTGGCTCTTAGAAGAGAGACTTGAGTCTCAAATGCTGTAATCTGGCTCCACAAGGTGACCTCACAAGGTCAAAATAGACATTATTTCTCTCTCAAAAATAGACATTAATGTCTAATCTCCCTCTCTGTAGGAGAGAACTGATAAAAAAAGATGGCTTGTAACAGTACTGTAGTTATGATTAAACATGTAGTCTTTTTTAAAAGAGATCATGGGGGAAATAGCAGGATAGTGGACAAATATTTTGAGCTAACGGCAGTGAAACTAGACTGTGCATGTAAGGCTAAAGTACCTTTACTAATGTATGGTGTAGATGAAGTCAAAGACGTATTCCTATCACAAAGTCTTGAAGTAGAGACTTGTGTCCCATTAGTCATATGTTCTTTGGCTGTGGTGTGTGTCTAGAAAAGTCAATCATACTGATGAAAAAAAATATTTTATTCCTGTATGAACTTACCTTCACAAGAAATAGATGGGATTTTTTAGAGTAACAACATGTGTTGTGTTATATCAAACTGTAGCATTCTTGGTTATTTTTAGGCTTCAGTTTGGACTCAAATTACAAAAGATGTTGACACAAGGGAACAAACAATGCTGAGCAATTAAGAGTCATTAACCTTAACTGACTTTGTCTTTTTGATACCCGTTGTATTCTCAAAATTGTTGCTGAAATTCAAAAAGATTTCTGTTTTCAGCCTCATACTGCAGGTACATGGTAACTTGGGAATCTTCCTCTTGAGAACTTTTTCCGTCCATTAGAGATAGTGCTTTGGGTCAGGAGAGAGGAAATTCTGAAAGGACAAGATCTGCTCCTGGTCTTGCTCTATTGCAGTAACAAGAAAGCAGAGCTGAGCTTTCTGAAGGCAAGAATGGAGAAGTGGGACCCTCAGGACCCCTGATGAATCCCCAGGCAACCTGGACAAATAGATGGAAGGAAACTGTTTACTCGCTGCATTTTGCTTTGCCTAACAAAGGTTTAAGCTCTGGAATGAACATAAGGGATACTTCCTAGAAATGATATTGGCTGTAGTGTTTTTATCTACAGAGTGGGAAGGAGATTATTTATATGCCAAAGAGTCTAAAGGCATATGGATCTGCGGAATTAATCCCAGCATATTTGTCTGTATAGTTCCCATATAGAAGAGTGCAGCTAAAAATTACCAGATGATTTTTATGTAGGTATCTCTTTAATGGCAGCATTTTACCATCAATGACAAGTAGGAATAGATTTGCAAATACACTTCTGAAATTGGCTCTTGCAGATGACACAGCCTTGTAGACAAGAGCCTTTGCAATTTGTGTGAATATCCTCAAAATTTTCTGTAAAGTACCTTTGAATATCAGTATATGTTGTAAGGTCTATTGCATGATTTCACAAAGCTCTTATGAAAACATTTATCTACTCCAATCTTCCTACTCTCTTACACAAATGATTCTGTTAGCAGATGAGTACCTGGGGTTTTATCTCATAAGGCTTCTTGTGCCTGTTTTTTTTGAAAAAGAAAGCCCAGTAGCCATTGCTATGTTCAACACCTTTGTATTGTAACAAAATTCCTAATTATTTACCTCCTGCATTTTCCAAAGGTAAGTCTCAAAAAAGAGGTCAGGGTGGGCTGTAATTCTACTGCTCTTACTTCAATGTTAAAATCCATTTTTTTTTTTTTTGAAGGCTGGTGTCAAATAACAGATGCATGGAATAATATAAGAATATGATGTTTTACTTTTTACTGGGAAATTATTTCATATTTTATTGGATAGATAACCAGGTTTAAAATAGAATTAATTACTTATGTTACTGTGAATCCTATTAAGAAGTAGTCCTCATCATTAATTATTTGAACATTTTTTGTTGGAAAAACATTGAAACAGAAAATTTTGAGGAAAATTTAAAACAGTAACAAGAAAAAAAAAACTCCAACAATTTGGAAAATGTTCTTTGGGGCTGATAATCCTTGAAGGGCTTTGGTTTTACTTTGATGTGGTGTAAGTCAATACTTACAAGCTTCCTGTTTTGTGGGGAAAAAAAAAGAAGAAAGAATTTATTTTTCCCCAGCTGCCTTCTTTCTCAAACTTGCTGAGGGAGAAGTAGAGTTCCTCTTTATGTTATAACCTAATAATTGGGAATAATTTTGGTTCCTGTCTTAATCACAAACTCCTTAATCAGAAAAGGAAATTAAGTAATTCAAGCCAGCTTGCCTTTCTGGTGATTGTCCAAAACTGGAGGAACCAGATATGGTTTAAGCTGAACTTGCAAGATAGGCTGAGAATTTCTGTATGCTAGGTGGTCATTCAGAAGCTAATATCTTCAAGGCGAACATTATCTGGACCATAAGTTTGTTTCAGGTTGTTAAGATGTAGTGTTCGGATAATACATACCCTCACAATATACTAGTAAGCTAAATATATTGAAAACATTTTGATGGTACAATGTCCAGGGGAACAAAGAAGTTAAGAAAGGAGTTTGTGAAAACATCCTGTTTTCAAGGCCGTGAAAGGTAAATGGCTTTGCATACAGTAAGGGAAAGGAAGCAAATGTAATCACAGTCACAATTCAGCAACGTTGGTAAGGCACCAGCATTGTATTTGGTCTTTTCATTTTCATCTAGAATATGGAAACATCAGGCAGACACTCCAAAGTGGTTAGCCAGTACAAGCTTGAAATGAAAGGATAATAAATAAATAAGCACTGACAAGGCTGACAGTGAGATTAAACAATTAATAATAGAAAGGAGGAATTGAAATTAATTACAAAAAGGCTGAAAGTAGCAAATAGGATAAACCATTAGTGTTTTATCCCTGCCATATTACGTAAAGAATGAACCAGGAAGGAAGTTTAGGGCATGTTTCTTTAAAGCAAGAGCGCAAAGCTTACTAATGGCAGAAGTACAAGCTGCAGCTGTGAACATATTCTAAAGAGTGTTAGATAAGCACTTAAGGGGAAAAACACTACAGGGTACAAATGCTAGACTTAATTGCCTACATGCCTGCCTTCCATCCTGAAATGTCACTGTGCAACCAATGTCAGCTTCTCCACTCATCTTCTCTCCAGGGGATAATAAACCCAGGTTTTGTACATGTCAAAATTGTGTCCCTTGGTATTACTATTCAGAATAAATCTACTCATGCAGTTTCATTTTTTCTTTACTTTTTATTTGTACTTTTTATTTGAAAGGCTGAATGTACCCCAAGCCCTTGTGAAGCCTCTCTTATTTCAGGAAAAAAGTGCTAATGTTGCTGTACTGTGTTTCTCAGCTAGGTCATATGTGTAGAATAAGGGCATGTTTTCAGTTAGCACAAATATCCTCCTGAACTTTATCAGTTGTCTCTGTCCTTCCAAAAGAACAATGTCAAGGGCCTGCAGTTTTCTCAGATCCACAGCAAACCTGTTCACATTTCCAGCACAAGGCCAGCTGGAAGCATTCAGGTACAATAACAGTAATAATAATAATATGAAACTGTGTAACATAACTCCTCAGCTCTGCAAGATGAAGCCACCATATCAACCTCCATGCAGTCAAGATTTTTTTATTTTAGATTTTTTTATTATTGGTAACCATAAAGGATAATAAAGTTGGAGTTAAGTTCATGTCTTCTTAATGTGCTTTATGAGGCACTGAGGGTGAGATGCGTGTGTATTCCCTTTATGACTGATGATGAATACTCCATGAACTCCAGTCTATTAGTTTGCATCCTGTCAATAGCTCTGTTACCAGCTCAGTGTGTGATACTACCAGTGAGGTCTCTGACATGAATCTTATCCCTGCTCACTTTGTCAAAGGAAAGGGAGGAGTGTAGATTCATAAGCTTGCTCACGGCCTTCTCTGAGAAAACATGGAGTCTTCCTAGGGTGCATGTGAGTTTTCTTGGAAATAAGGTGTTTGTTTGTTTGTTTATTCTTTATTTTTAATTTTCCTCAGGAAGAGCATGGCCACCTACCCAAGAAGTGTGTGTGGTCTTTGCCCTGGACTGGCACCACTTTGAGCAATGATATCAAAAGTGGTGAATAGCTTTTCCATAGTGATTGTATGTACTGTTACTGCTTAGAGGAACAGTTAAGCTCAGGGTAGATTATGATGTCTGTGAAATCATTCTTGAAATGGCTCGGATTCATTTAAATAATATTCCTATTCAGTATCACTACTCCTCCTTTCATGGTTTTGCTGGCCCTCTGACCTTCCTGAAAGAAGGAAAAGATGTAGATCCCCATGTAATTTTCTGGTTCTTTCAGATAAATACGGAGGAGGAGAAAAAGGTGATTATTCTTAAGACTGGCACTGAGGTCCAAGTTCTCTGCTGGCATGTATGGCTGAAAATCAGTGCAGTCAGTGAAGTCCAGATATCTAAGCACAGCGTCTTGTCCTCGAGCCCAGTCTGAAACCATGTCGAAATTCTGACTGGTGTATCTTTTGCAGAGATTTCAGCATGTTAACTTAATATTGTTCTCATATTCCTGAAATATTTGTATTATTGATTTATTGAGCATAAAACTGAAATGATGCCAACAATGTTTCTTAAGTGTTTTAACAGATGGACTTCAGACCTTTTCACTACCCTGTGATGACTGTGGCTGCACCTCTAGGCAGCCTTAATTTGCTCCTTGCACCAAAGCTAGAGGATCTGTGAAAGATCCTCTGTATCTGGCCTCCTCAGATGCAGCTACCAGACTGGGGCCTCAGTGGGTAACAACTGCATCAACTTATCAACTAAATAATAATATTTTTTACAAAATCTTTGACTGCTTATTGTCCCAGATACTAAAAATACCGCTTTGGAAAAGCCTTTATGCACCATCTATTATTATGCAAACTATACACTGAGTGCCATTGTAACGATCAGATGCTGCTTTTCATCTTCAAAGAACTTTATAAATCCTTAGCTTTTCCAGTAGCAGTGCTGAGGGGGACCATGCTGTGGGGAGGATCCTCCCGTAGTGTTCCAGGCAGGTTCCTCACCCCATGACACCTGGGGCTGCAGAGAGGGGCCGGGGCAGGACAATGTTTCAGGTCGCTTCCTGAAGCAGCGGGAGGATTTGTCAGTGCAGAGCTTGCTCTGGTCACAGCTGCAAAGTCATTTGCACAGAACAGCTCCCATGGTCCAGATGCCCAGTGTCCTCAGCCACCAAGTACCTTGAGCACTGGCACTGTTCCTCCTCAATCTTCCTCAGGATCTTCTCCCCCTTCAGCAATTCTGGAGCCTGCTGGAGATGCCTAGGTGACCTGAGTTGATGATGAGTTTGAGAAGGGATTCTGGATGGGGAAGAGGAAGGAACTGAATGAGATATGGCCCTTCATCACTCCTCCCTTGGGTCTGTACTGGTCACTTGCCATTAACCTGCGGAGAGGGCTGAATGATTAAGGAATTTCCCAAATCTAACTGTGGCTGTTGTCTTACTCTTCTCAAGTTCAGAATAAAGATCCTCTTGATGGTTCTTGAAAATACTGCGTAATTCAAGTCAGCTCAAGCACTGTACTGTAATAATCCAGGGTTATGCTGAGCACACATGGCTGTGATAGACATGGCAGTGTAACTCTGCGGTGATTGCTATGGATATGACAAAATGATGCTTCAAGGTTGTTTTTTCAATCCCTTTGGACCCTTGTGCAGCAGTTATTTAAACATAATTCTCATTACTTATTCGTGTCTTTAATCTATTATAACATTAATTATACAACTTTTATGGTTTGTAAAAAAATGTGTCCTCAGTTAGGACATCTTAGTTCATATTACTTCATTTATATGCCTATTTCTGCATTCACAGCCTTCAATGGCTCTGACTGATCCAAAACAATAAAAAATTTATAAACTAAAAATACTCCCTTGGCCTTTACTTACACTGCTTTTAATTCAATTTTAATTATTAATATTATAGTTGCTCTTTTCATTTTTGCATTTTAGAGTGTGTGGAGGCAAGGCTCTTGGCATTGGATTTCCACCTTGGTTCTAAGTACTTATTATTTTCAGCCACACCTTTGGCCTTATTTCACTTTTTTTTTTTTGCTTGAGCTTGACTAGGGAATACTTTGCTGGCATTTCCTTCAGATGTTGTTGTGTTGTTACTGTCCATGATTAGGATACAGTGATGAGAGTCTGAAAATGGAGATTGGGAACAAGCCAGGTAAACTCATGATGCTTGAGGGGGCATATGTCATTATAAACTATCAAGGTGCTCTATGTATTTTTAGGTTTCATGAAGTATATTTGATATCCATGGGATGTGTAAGGCAGAGATGAGCAAAGATGACTGATTAACAGTCAACCATATTTCCATAGTTACCTGTTCACCAGGTTTACGAGTAGGACTTACCATGATCTTCATCTGCTGCTCCTTGCTGCTGAGCGGTCAAGGATCACATGCTGCTGATGCTTCTCTGATGGCACATGCCACCCAGGGAGTACAGAGAGGTTTTATCGAGTGTCTTAAAAGTCTTTTGATTTTTATTTGATTGCCTGGCGTTTTAAAGTGAGCAGCCTTACCTATGAAGTTAAGGAAAAAAAGAATGGAAGGCAGAACAACAGATAATTATATGAAAGATAAATAACATTTTTTAATTGTCTTCAGTAATATATTCTATTTTTAATTATTTTAATTAATTTAAAATATTCTATTTTTCTATTCTATTTTTAATTATTCAGTCTCCATATTAGTTGTGTATCCAAAGGGTATTGAATTTCATTCCTTACCTATCTTTGTCAGGGCACTTGTATGTTCTTAGCACATCTTTTGTGACTGGGGAAGAGGTATATGTGCACGTACTGTTAATTTTGAGGGTTTCTGGTTATTTGTCAAGTTTCTGATGCAGCAAGTTGCATCAGAGAGAGAGGAAGAATGAAAAGAGGGAACATAAAAGTCCACAAAAAGTAGTGTAATTTTTTTTTTTTTTTAAGACTACAAGGTACTGTTAGTTCATCTAGTTTAAGCTTCAAAGTGCAGGCCAAGGAATTGCATCCAGTTTATTTTGTACTGAGTTCAGCAACTCGTGCCTGAGTGAGGTGAGGTGACCAGAAAGTTTCACATTCATATCTCTTAAAGATTTTCTGACTTTTTTTCCTGGGGAACATAGAGTGAGGACAGTACCACATGCCTTTCACTTAAGTATCTAAATGTTCTCCACATAGGCTGAATCTGATATAACATGGTCCTTTCATACCTCATGAAGTACTTTTCTGCCTTTTGGCTGGTTTTCTGACTTACCCCCTTGATTAGAAGCCAATTATTGAAAGAAGAACCCTCAAAATAGTGATTTTACCAAAGACAGTGGGGGACAAAAATAGAAAGATATGGCTACTCATCTGATCCTCATCTTGGTCGCTATTTGTAGTGGTGCTTTCCATGAAAAAATAGTAGCATGCACTGAGTGTTTTGATAGCTGTTTAGTTTTCCTTTGGCAAGGGAATTATACCTTGAATGTCTCTTTTTTTTGTGATGTGGAATAAGGTCACACACAAATAAGTAGAGGGAAAAGGGAATGTAATAAAAACAACAATACATACTAATAGACTACAAATGAAGAAAAATAATTAATATTAGACACTTTATGTGTATTCCTTATTACAGTATATCCTTGCAGAAAGTTATACTATGCAGAGTCTTCCCTAAGAACTTAATAACCTGTGAAATTTATAGCCTTTAAAACTCTTCACTGCCTATAGATTATAATCAATCTTCCTTTTTGGGAAAGAGGAGACGACAGTGCAGTGTTTGAAATGAGTTTCAACTTTTAAATGCTTTTAAATGGCATCTTGTGTTAATTTTTATAACTGCAGACAAACAGTAGTAAGTATTGAAAGCAATAAAAATAAGCAAAGAGTGTTTCTGGTCTTCTAATCTGTCCTTGTTCACTGATAGACACCATAGTGAGTCCTGAGAACGGATGGGATACAAAACATTCACGCGCTATTTCTTATTTCGTTCTATATTTTACTTATATTTATCGTCAATTCCTATTTAGATTACTGTTTAACCAGGGAAAGTGGAGGAGGCAGAGAAAACACTCTCTACCATACCTGAAATTGCATTATTGCAATGTCCTCCAAAAGTATGAGACACCGCTTGCACTCCAGAAAATTAACTTGCTTTTTGCCATTAGCAATCAAGATTGTATATTTGCTGCTATGTAGCTCCATTTTACAATTTTACTCTTTTGTTCTGCTATGTCATTTCTATCCTAACCTCTATCCGTTACCTAGGTAAGAAAAAAAATTCTATCTGATTGCTGCCAATTACTTTCTTTTTAGAGGCACTAAGATACACTGCTGAGCCCTCTCCAAGTTTTGTACTTCTCTGAGGGCATGAAATAGCAATTTGAGGAATTGCTCTGATTTTTTTCGAAAATATTCAATGAATGAACTAAATGAAAGTGAACTCTTAGTTGTTACTGCTTCCTGTTTATTTCAGGCTACTGGAGGGAAGTCTTTCTGTGATCCCAGTTGGTTTGGATGTCAACTGATGGCTGCAAGTCCCAAAGGATTTACCAGAAATAGTCCCTGTTGCCCCAGACGTCTCTATTTTTGCTTAACTTTTTAGCATCCCCACTCTTTTTATTGAGAAGTTGTCAAACTCTGATTGTCTATGTGTGAGAAATGATGTAATATGCAATTCCTAACTCAACTAAGTGATTGTGATAATGTTCTTAATTTGTATATGCTTATGATGGAGACATAGATGCAGTTAAAAAGAGAGAGGGAGAAATATAAGCTTTCTGCAGTGTCAAGAGTCACTAGAAGTATTTTTTATATCCCTTATATAACTTGCCCTAGGCACAACAGAAATCATTGACCTGTCCATTACCACGAGATCGTGTGTACAGCATTCAAGCATTCCTGATGGGAAATGTCTTTGCTTTCCACATCCTGCTGTTTTTCCTCCCCATTTTCTCCTTAAAAAAGAGCAGAAAAAATCAAAAAAGGAGTCCTAATTTTATTGCTTTTCTTTTTCTTTCATTTTCCCCTGTGCCTCAGTAGTTCATTTTATTTATTATCAATCCTTTCTGTTAATTCAAGGAGCTTGGTGATGCGAGTATCCAGAAGAATAAACGAGCTGGAAGTGTTCAGCTGAGGACAGAGCAGGAGAGGTTTCTTGCAGGAGGCAGAGCATCACCTGGAGACTGCAAGCACAGTTCCCTACCCCAAGTCAAGTTGGTGGTGACTACCACACAGTAATAAGCTCAACTCCTCCCTGCCTCATTTGTCATTATGTGTACTGCTAGGACAATTAGCACTTAACTAATGAAAGTGTCCTTAGTTCTCCACTCTGTGGATCAATCCTGCTCTTATGAAAATGTTTGCTGGGAAATGAAAGAGATCCCAGCACTTGATTTTACAAACTCTTGAGCAGCCTCATTTGCTTCATTGTAACTCAATTTCTCTCAGCAGAGACACTAGAAAAAGCCCACTAGTGGGTGTTCACAGCTTTTTGAAGGGTCATTTGATCTTGAAATCATTAGAACTAGGGCACAAATCTTAAAATTATAAATTCCATTTGGGCAGATATTGAAATTAGGTTGGAGAGTCCAAGGTGATGGACTCTCAAATGATATTAGACTCAGATGGAGGCCTATACAAGAATTCGAATCAAAAATCCTCTTAACAATTGTATACTTTATATGTCCTTTCTTTCATCTTCAAACTCTCAAAGGCCATGAATTCAAATGGAAAGAAAGAAAGAAAGAAAGAAAGAAAGAAAGAAAGAAAGAAAGAAAGAAAGAAAGAAAGAGAGAGAGAAAGAGAGAAAGAGAAAGAAAGAGATAATAAACTTGTTGTTTTAGTGGAGTAAATTTGAAGTGATAGCCTTCTGTGTATCCAATTGTTGCATATAAGCCTTGAAGAAAACGTGGCAATTAAGAATCCGAATGTGCTCGCAAACACTGAACTGTTTAGTTTTCCATTTAGGCAATGAGGAGTTCAAAATAACTGATACTGTTTACAGCAGTTAATTTATTTCTAAATTCTTCCATCTTTATTCATGCTACACATAAAGTCTTGCTGCCTGAACAGCCCTACTTAAATTGAATAGGTCAGTTCATCAAATAAAGTACAAAGTAGAGAGAAAGGTGACCAGAAACTAGCTGCGTAGGTAGCAGATATCAGCATCTGGTCCTTATTTTTTAGATAGATAAAATATTTCCCCGAGGAGAATACACATGGGTGTACTGTATAATCATGCTACCATCATAGTTATTTGGAATATAGCCCCCGCATATCCTGGCTCTTCCAGACTTCCAGTGGTGCTGCCCAGCAATCCAGACCTGCAAAGACGGCTGTTGGAGGTGCCGTGAGAGCTGTCCACTGGGACTACCTGCCTCCCAGACGCTGGCATACTGCAGCAGTGAGCGTTCCTGGTGTTTCACTATGGGGCTGATCATACGGGTGGCCCTGTTGTCCCCGTCACCCACTGCATCTCCCTGTGGTTGTACCCCTTGAACAGAGCGGGCTGACCACAACCGGCATCTGCTCAGGAATGAGTTTCCCACCTCGCACAGGGATACAGACCTCTGCAGCCTGCAGTCCTGTTAGCAGGCTGGACTGTGAGCCCTGGGAGCAGGTACTGACCACGGTCCACCACTCTGCTTGTTCTGCTTCTGCAAATGGCTCCTCATCCTCAGGGCTGGATATTGACCTTGGACTCCTTCAGTAGCGCAATATTTTTTTCTTGAGAAGGAAATAGCTACTAATAAACTCAAAAATCGAATCAAAATCAGAAGTTGTCTACCAAGTGATATGAAGAAATTCCCCAAACACCAGAAAATGTCCATCCTTTACTGTAGATATTTCTTCTTGGTTTTATAAAAACTTCTTGAGAATTCAGCCTCAACTGTTTTCTGGTAATAGAGGCACTTTTTGTTTGTAAAAATGGATTTTCTTCTGGAAGCTTGGGCTGTGCATTTTTGATTTTCCAATTGATTTTCACAATACTTTTACATAAAATTCTTGTCATCAGTGTTTTGTGTGACCACATCAGTTATGCTGACTGCATCACCTGGCAGTTTTGTAAAACTTCCCACTTGTACAGTTAGGATGTTTCCTGGTGGAAACTGGCCCAGGTGTATTTTCTGTGAAGCTTTTACATACAGCAAGTTGCAGTCCTTTCTCATCTCTGTCTGATGCTGAGCCAGAGATAGACAGGCGATGGCCCTGCGACCGCTGTCGAGGTGGATGCTCCTCGCCTCCCCCGCACAGCAGATTGCTCTCCTGGTGCCTCTCCAGCTGGTTGCCTTTCTGGCACCTGCAGAGTAACGCTCCAGCAAAGCTATGGAACTGCAGCACCTGTCCCACAGCGTGAGGGCACAGGGTGTACAGGGTGCTAGGGCCTGAGCAGTGTGATGCTTCATGTGTCCCCGAGGCTGGTGGGCCATGTCTGCAGTGTCAGGAGGGAGGGCTGCTGGGCTTTGCCTTGCGGCATCGGACTGCACTGTAAGACAGGCTGGGCTGTGAGGAAGAAAGAAATGGGGCTAATGAAATGAATTGAACTTTCAGCAGAGCACTTGCTGAGTCATGAATCAAGCGCAACAGGCGCCATGGATCTCCTCCTGCTCTGCTTAGAGGCTGCCTTGTAATTCCGCAGGTAAGCTGCATATCAGGATGGACAAATGGGGAGGTTGAGGGGACAGCAGTGACCTTATCTTTGTTCTTTATTTAACACCTGAAGCTTGAATCTCACTTATCCAAGAAGGATGTCAGTAGCAAGGTCTTTGTCAGAGTTTGCAATCAGAGCAGACCAGTGCTCCAAGCTAAGCAAGGTGAGGAAATCTTAGTTTCAAAGTGGACTTGACTTAAAATAAAGCTATAAAGTAGAGCTTGGGAACTACTGTCACAGCATGACCAAAACTGTTATATGTACATGCATGAAAACAGATGTCTCACTCTCTCATCAGTCTGATCCATTTGGTTGGCACTTTCATTACAGGTCTAACTTTATGTCTCCAATAGACAAGCCAAACCATTTCGCATTTTAGGGATCAGAAAGGAGATCTGAAATGAGCTTAAAATATTTTCAAAAATAGGGAGAGTAAACATGTTTTATTATTCCATGTCCCAAATCAAAGTATTTCTGCTCTGCTTCGCTGTAACTTCCTAGTTTACTAAAAAGCATGCAATGTTGCTGGGAGAGGTGCATAAAAGCAGTGGCAAGTTATAGTCTGATATGCTAAATACTTGTGCAACTTGTGGCTGTCTTGATTTTTGCTTCAAAAGTTTTGGTGTGCTGTGTAAACTCCAAAGGGAAACTACATATGCTCACAAGACAGGGATAATCAACCCAGCAATTGTCTGATCCCTAGTTAAGCGTGTTATCCATTGCACTATTGACTTCCTGTGGAGTCACAGAGAATCACCATAATTTAACGCTGAAAGACAACTAGATTTCCAGATCTCTCTTAACTTCATTGGGAAACATTCTTTTAAGCATGAACCCACAGAAGCATATCTTAATTTTTAAGAAATGTTCAAGTTTCACCAAAAAAGAGAGTAGTGTGGGGAGGAAGTGTTAACTGCTTACTTTTCTAGTCTAAAATGAGGTTGGCCTTTTTTACTGAGAGCCATACTTGAAGTAGAAGTGGATTTAAAGCAAAAGTCTTTTCTCTCTCTCTCTTTTTTTCTCTTTTTGCTTTTCCTTGGGGGTGGGGGAAAGCCGGTTACTGAATTCTGGTCACATATTAACTGAAAAATTAATTCCTGGAAGAAACTAAAACTATAAATTTTGTTCCAGCTTTTTCTGTACTGTCTGATACCAGAAAACTTTGCTCCTAACCATTCTGTAAGTGGTTCTGAGTTGCAGACTTTATTTATCTCACTTGCCTTTCTTTGTTCTGCATGAAAACAACACTTAAAAAAAAATCCTGACTGAATATGAACAAAAGGCAGTATTTCAATGGATCTTGCAAAAATTTGACAAAGGTTCTGCTATAGACTACACTAGATGCAAAAAGTTTCAGAATCCAGCTCTTAATGAGGTAACCAAGGGAAAAAAAAAAAACAATGTTACTGAATGGAGAGCGTGCATTTCTGGGGTGGGGAAGAAAGTCTGTGGGCTGGCAGTTTAAAGTTAATTCTTCACTTCTGCTTGCAGAGGAAGAAAATGAGGCAATGTTTCTGTTTCACTTTAAACTTAGAACATTGCCTGTGCTATATGTGGCAAACACTTTTCCTGAGACATATGACTGACTATTCCTAAGTTGTGATATGTGATTTCTTTCTCAGTTAAGCATGATCTCTCCGCTGTGTCTTTTCTTTCATCTCTGTAAGAAAATATTGATGTCTTGCTTCTCAATATCTACTTCCCCATCCTTTTGTTTTTCTGCTATATTCCCATACTTATAGATATAAAGAGAGAAATGATGAGAAACAAAAACCTGTAGAAATGTGTTCAAAATGTATTTTTCCGGTATAGTGAAGGTATCTGGTGTTGGTTTCCTTCCTCTCTTCCTAGCTTGGCAGCACTGTAACAGAACTCATGATTTATCTTCATTTACTATCATTGTTGCCATCTTTGCTTTGGCTCATTTTTCCATCCTCAAATGACAATTGGCTGTGGTGCCAATATGTCATTGCGTGTAGTCTCAGAAATCTGGAAATAGAAAAGTTTTTTAAAAGTAAGGTTACTTTTCAACCTTTTCATTATCCTTTGTCTTTATCATTTGTGAAGCTGTTGTTTCCATGATAATGACTTCATGCTCTCCTGACTTTTCTGAGGTACTTCTAATTCTGTCTTTCACAGCTTTCTGTAGTCGATTTTCAAGGGGCCTCATATTCCTGCTTTGATGTGCTCTGCTTTCCTTTGTGTATGAAAACCAGTTGTATTGGATTTCTTTTCAATTATTTACTATTTCTTTCCTTATGATCAACTGAATATCACTTTAAAAATGGTCAGAGATGTTAAAATTGTTGGAATTTTTGCCAAACAACGATGAATCTCCATAGAACGAAGAGTGAGATCTGGAGGATCCTTTTTTTCCCTATCTTTGGTGAATCCATGCTGCATTGAAACAAACTAGCAATGAAAAGAGATTTAGAACTGCTTATGGAGAGATGAGAGACTGAAAGAGACATCAGTTCATACAAAGTAGAAAATCTCTAGTATGGGTGATTGTAATTCAATGGGAACCTCTCAGTCTTTTGATGTACAAATTTGTGTTTAAACAATGTGAGGACACATTTTACATCTAAGAACGGAAAGAACCTGATATAAAATAAATGAGAGAGAAGAAAAATGTAAAGTTCAGTGAAATAAGGGACCACTCTATTTAAATACCTGTTTCAGATTTGAGAGTTGGAACCAAGACTTCCTCTCCTTTCCTTAACAAGTAATCCAATTGCAGGAAATAGGACCATGAAAAAAGCAGTAAAAGAAATATGTGGTCTACAGTAAATCATTAAGTCAGAGGACCTAGTGATTTGTGTGCTAGGGAGCATTTAATATGTTGTTTAATCTTGTTACAAGGTAGTTTAGTAAACTGTGTAAAAAATTAAAAAAAAAATGGTTAGCAGGCCTCATAGAGTAGGGTGTGCCTTGGCAGCAGTAACAGCAGCAAAATACCAGAAGAATGTGTTTTCTGATTTTGGTTAGTAACTTAGTATAAAGTGACTTAAATCCGGGTAACTCACTGAAGTCATTGGGTCTAAACTGATTTGCTTGAGTTGACTTTACTGTATTGAATATAGATATATTAGCATATCTATACATAGTAGATATACTCTACATATATCTTCCCTTTTGTGAATCCTTTTAAGGAAGAAGATAGGAACTTTCCCAGGGCAATTGTGTTTGTGTAGGTCCCAGAGTTTGAAACAAGAACTTTGGCCATTTGTTACCTTGGCCTCAGGAGTAGGTTGCCCATCTGGACCAGGCAGGCCTGGAACTAGCACTTGATATGATTCATTGCCAACTGTTTGATTTGCAATGCCCTGCTGGCCATGCAGCAGCTTCAGCACCATTATTCAAGTATGTAGAGTGTTGTGTGGGACTGGAATAGAAACCAGGTGTATTTTTCTTCTCCCTGCATCTATTCTCAGATTTATTGAGAGGCAAGAAAGGGAACTGCCATCTTAAGGTCTTGTTCTAGACAAGGCAGCTGTGATCCTAAGGTCACTGCAGTCCAATAGGGATCATGCAGGTTCCGTCAGATGCTACAAGGCTTCCTGACCTTGCCAGTTTGGTTTGGCAGTCGTCAGCTGATGAACCTGGTGGGCTGGCTGCTCATTTCATCAAGCTTGCAGAAAGGAAATAGAGCTTGAAACTGCTGAATTGTGATGAATTATCTTGAACTAATATTGCAGTCTGGATTACAATCATTGTTATGGATAAGAATTTCCCAGAATGATGACCCAGTTACAGGTGGATACTTTCTCTTACTTGTTTTCCTGATTCTACTATAAGTAGTACGATGGCAAAAAATGTATTCAGTCCAACCACACTTACGTTCCCTGCTGTGTTACAGACAGGCAAAGATGCCCTGGGCAGTTCCAGTGAGAGAATTCTCACAGAAATGATTCTGAGTTGTTGAGAGAGCCTGTGGTGTCCCTTAAGAAGCAAAATAAATATTTAACGAAGTACAGTGTAGCAGTTGTTTTGACAATCAGCTGGGTGGACTGGAAGAAGCTTACAGATATTCACTGAAGTGGCAGCTTGCTTGGAATAGAGACTTTATTCAGGCTCACACCATCCTTCGACTTTGCCTTGGAAAAAACCCAAGCACAGCATCTGGCAACTACAATTAAAAAAAAATAAAAAATAAATAGAAGAGAAAGGTTATTAAAATAAACAAGAATCACCTTCAAGCCATTACTGTAATGTCATAGACCCAGTTTTCAGGCTTAACAATTAATGGGTTCAGAATATGGCTATTAGTACATAAACATGAAACGTGTATTCATCTTGAATGTACAATTTGCCCTATGCTGGAAAGCCAAACTGAAGACTAATCTGTCCCGTCGTCTGAAAGTTACATTTTTATGCTGGAAAAGCTAATTTCCAGTGTGCAAGATGAGGGAGAACTGGATGTTTGAAAAGTGGTTATGTTCTGTGAACGCCTGAAGATAGAAGGTAGGGAAATGAACCCTTAAAGTAGCTTGCTGTTCTGTTAAAAGAAAGTAGTTTTAATTGGATATCCTATAGAGATATGAACTTATGCTTGTCTACTTTTACCTTTACAAGCATCTCAAGCATCCCTCTAAAACAGAATTTTATGCTTTTCTGCCATTAAATTGTGATCAGTATAACTATGCAGTTATGAAGCCTACAGCTTCATTAAACACCTTGTTTTATAAACATAAGCAATCCACACTGTACAGTTACTAGTGAAAGAGGCATGAGACAAAATTATGATAAACCTGCTGAAAGAGTGCACTCAAGCTTATAGAACAAAACTGGTGCTCAAGTTAAAAATGGGCATTTTACTCCAAAAGTTCTGATCTCCTAGTTGAATTCAAAGTATCAGTCCAATCTGGAGACATGTATCATGTTATTTATATCCTTTTGATAAACCACCAAAATAACCTTTGAAAATCAGATGGCTTATGCCTTTAAAAGCCTTCTGAGACTTTCCCTAAAAATAGTTTACAAAGCAACAGAGTCAAATTGTTGGGGAATTGCACTCAAATGCATTAGAGAATCTATTCCTGTGGCACTTAAGCCAGCCAAAGTAATAAATATAAAATGGTAATTTTTCTCCATGAGCTATGCTTGCTGCTCCCACATGATTTCATTCCCACCCCGGAGTAATATAACATTGCCCGCTCAAACGATCTCCTGGATTCATGGAATAAGGCAGCATTTGGCTGCTACTTTGTTAAGTGTGCTCAGGAAAGTGGGCAATTACAATTAATCCCCCTTTTGCCTGAGAGCATTGCATTGCCATTTCCATGCCACAAGTGTCACTTTTTTAAATTATAAAGATTTTTTGACCAAACAATGGACTAGAAGAATATATTGGTGTATGAGTCAAGAAATGAAAACATTGGCAAAACAGAATATACCTTCATTTTGGTCCCATATTATATGTACTTGTACTGGTAACTAAATGAAAGGAAATAAGAAACAGAGTACATATCACAGGCAGGTATTCAAGGAAGTGTTACAGTTAGCGTCTCATGTCTTTTTCACCTGCTCAACTACTGCTTCTCAGAAATCACCAATTGTGGGGATTTCTGTCACTTTGGGGATCTTCCCCATACTATCAAATTCTGTAGCCTCCACTCACAGGTGATCAGTCTGCCCCGCTGCCTGCCTTCTGTCTCTCCTGGCTCAAGGGTGTCTTGGAGTTGGTGTGAAGAGCTCTGCGTGGCTGCTGGCAGACTGAAGCCATGGTCCTCCTGTGTTGACCAAATCAGCTGTGAGGGCAGCTGCTGTTGTCAGAGTTGGTCTTTTGTTTTGAGTGCCAGCTTTTCTTTTAAGATGTAATTTCCAGGCTCTTGAGACATGCTTGCAGCAGTCACTGGTTAATTATCAGCCCATTACTGTGTATCTGGTGATATTTGCCAGTTTATATAAAGTGCCTCTGTTAGCTGGTTAATTTTTCTTCCAGGGGTGATCATCATCCAATCCTTTGAAGCCAGAGAAACTGCAAGTTATTACCATCTATTAATTAAGATCCTTAATAGAGATCCTGGCAACTCAGCCATGATGACCCATTTCCTTTTCCTTTTCCTTTCCCTTTCCCTTTCCTTTTCCCTTTCCCTTTCCCTTTCCCTTTCCCATGCCCGCTTCAGTTTTCAACAGGACTGCATCTTTCGTGAAACTCTTTCCAATGGGAGTCCCTTGCGGGAAATGTAATCCAGTCAGGAGGAGAGTAATAATATGAAGCAGAGTACATATATTATTACACAGAGGCAGTTCAGGCATGTATAGTGCAGTTTTGAAAATGAAACATTTTGGCCCTAGATGAAAACAAAAGTGAAATACAGAAAAGTGCTTGGGGACAGTAATTCTGGGATTTGATCACTTCTAGTATTGAATCAAATATCTTAGTATCTTAGCCTGGTGGTTTTTTTTCCAATAAGAAGTAAGAAGTTTATTGGTTTTTTTTTTTTTTTTTTTTTTTTACTTTTTGTGTGCATGCTTTGCCTGAAAATTATCTTTGCAGGGGTTCTCGTTTTGTGCAGTTTCTCAGATTATAGAGAAAAATCCAAAAGGTAGCAAGGCTGTCAAGTGTAGCCAGGTATTCTTCTTTAGCTTATTCTCCCTATTGTGATTTAAGAGCCTGCCTGTTTTGCACATTGGAGGATGCTCTACAAACCTGTCAAACAGCTAGATGAATCCTTGAAGTGTTACATGCCTGGAATGCGGTGCAAAAAAAATGAACTGAATACTTGAAGGACATGACATCTGAGACACTCAGTCCTCTGAGGAGACAGGGAATATTAGCACTGTTTCACAATTAACACAACTTTGTTTCATCCAGTCACCCGAAAGAGAATCCTGATTCATATTTGTTAGTGGATTTAACCATGACATCCAATGTTATTTATATCCTTTTTTTTAAGTGATCACATGACACCGGCACCAAGTCTTCAAAAACTTGCCAGCTAAGCAGTGGGTTTAGAAGCTCTTGTGCCACTCCAGTTCTCAGCTCAGAGTAACAGGTCTGTAGTTGGTGATGACTTATGGTAATACATTATACTGAAAATTTCATCAGCTCAGGAGTGGATCCATGCTCCATCCAGCCCTCTCTGTCTTAGGATGTTAGCCTATAGGATTTGGCTTGGCAAAAATTTAAGGAGTGCAAGCCCTTCAGTCAAACCAGGTACAATTAATATTTTTATCACCCTTAGTTTCTCTGCCTGTGCTAGGGATAGGTCACCTCCTTTCAGACATAGGTCAGATGATTAGGTAAGTTTCAAATAGTCGGTGGTCATTCCTTTGTTTAGATATGGTTTTAAGCCACTTTGATTCTCCTGTAGATTTCAAAGAATGAATCTTGCAAATCTTCTCACTCTGTGCCTCCAGGATAAATGAACACATTGCTGAAGGTAAATGACTGTTGGTTCCTGAGCTAGTTCATTTAACAGTGGCCCAGGTGCCCCTGCATTCTGTACATCTATTCTGAGTATAACACAGCACCTGGGTTATTTCAACTAAACTGTGTGAAGATTTTGGCTGGAAGAGAGGGATTTAAGAAGTAACCCACGCATTGTGACTTCTTAAGGTATGCCTCGTAATGAAGTCGCCCATTATTCTCTGTGCTGCTTTCTGGAAAGACTTTTTTTTTCCCCCAAAGAGTTAATAGAGGACACTTTGTCACTAGGGAGCTGGCACCCCTTGGGGAGCTCCTGTCAAGTTCTCAGGCATCACCTCCAGATCTAAGCAGTATTTTTTTCCTGTATTCTGCAGAAAGCTCCCTCTCAGCCTGTTCAGAGCGGTGGCCGCACCAAAAAGCTGCAGTGCTGTTTCAGTGAAGTTGTAATCTCAATGAGTCTGCATCACCCTGGGGGAACACCGTGAGCCACATGGCTTACAGGACCCTTGCTAAAGACCCCCTCTTCTCCCTAAGGATGGTCTTCCAGGTTGTTTTCTGTTCCTGTCACTTCTTATTTTCCTAGCTCAATCAGCACAGTCAAAGTGGCTGCAGATTTTATATGCCACAGCTTGTTTATCTTTTTTTTTTCTGCCCTGAAAGATTG
Organism: Crypturellus tataupa; assembly: GCA_034781795.1. Lineage (NCBI taxonomy): Eukaryota > Metazoa > Chordata > Aves > Tinamiformes > Tinamidae > Crypturellus > Crypturellus tataupa. Next base: position 2,630,781 of record JAWLRI010000494.1, on the reverse strand, counting down.
CCCCAAGGCATCATAATCTGTTTTTCTCTCTTTGTCTATCAAATATGTGTGCCTGTGGGTTGCTGGGGTGATAATAGGCCATTCTGAGGAGTTCTGCACGCCTTTCACCTGCCTTGTCACTGGGAGCTGCTGTTTCTCTTTGCTGCCTGGGCAAATAGGGACTAGCCAGAAGTGTCTCTCCTCTGTCTCTTTTGCTCTTATTTTTCATGGTCTGAACTGCATTTGCAATATATTTCTACATTTGCATGATGCTGATGAATGCTACACAGCCAGCAATAATCCATTCATTGCCTTTTTTAATGAATGAAACAAGTCACTCATTTGCAAGTATGGTTAGGGTTTTCCTTCATGAAATTGCATGAAAGTTAAGCAGAGTTGAGAAACAAATGCCTGTTAAACCCTGAAGCATTATTCTCCTCCAAGAAATGTGGTGGACTTAATTCACTGGAGGTTAAGTTTTAATTGTGTGCATTGACCTGGATTGAATTGGATGGAAACCACTCCTAGTTCATCTCAAGTTTGCTTTCTGCCCATTGAGCTGTTACTTAGAGGTTTGTTTAATCATTAGAAAAGCAATTATGAAGAGAAAGTCTCAATTTATCAATTCTGGATGAACAAAAAAAATACTTGTCCCAGTAGTTCACGTTACAATCATGAGTGAATGTACTAGAGCTTGATGTACCTTTTTGGTTAATAATATGTATAGTAACCATCATTAATCCTGTTACTTTTTGCTTTCAGAGGAGGCAGACAGTGGTTGCACTCTTTTCTTATTTCATAAGACTCTCTCATAAAAGAACAGGAATCTATCCACAGAAGATTAAGAAAATAAAAAATCCACAGTGTAATAAAACAGAGAATACTGAGAGACTTGTCAAGATTAAGTGTAGGAAAATTTTCATCAACCTCTAAGCTAAGTGGCAAGTTTTGTAGAGAACCTCTTTGAGAAGAGCCTTTGGGCACATGCCCAAACGGCCTGGCTAAGCTCCCAGTTTGCACCAAATCTTAATAGCAAAGCCCGTAAGAGTGCCTGTGCTTTTAAAATTGTGAAGATTATGTTATAGGGGATATACTCGCATTAGTAGCCCAATGTCATGCTAAAGCTTCTCCTGTTCCTTTATAAGATATTCTGCCTTTGAAGGAGATCTGTCAAATCTTCAAAACCCAAAATTCTTCTAGGTCCTTGTACCTAGGTCCTCCTTGTACCCTCCTTCTCCTTCCCCCAAGAGTTTAGGAGCATTTTTTAATTATCCTATTGCCGGTAATGAACACACACCGGAGTGTAACTTAGAAAGGGATGTGGCAGCTTGTTGTAACTAGCTGCTGGAAAAACATATTTTCCTACTGCTAGCATGAGCGACTCCGTTTCTTGGGTGCTAGTGAATTTTCATCTTCAGATTCCTCAGCAGGTGTGGTATGGGAGGAGGAGGAAGTCAGGCTCCTCTTGCTCTTTACTCTGGCATCTGCTTGTAGTTGCTACCTGATGCTTCTCTGAGTTCAGGCTGAGGATGGTCGGTGTCTTCCATGGCCTGGGCTGATGCCACATTCTCTGCTTGGGCAGAGATATCACTGGTGCTGCAGCCACTGTCTTGTTGGAGAGAAAATCTCCCGTTGAAGGGCTCCATTGTAGAAAAGCCAGCAGGTTCCTTCATGGATGTGAAATCAAAAAGATGGTCTTGCTGTGGTGGCACCAAGTTGTGTTTTACCTCTCGGGAGGTTTCATTTTCACAGAGCACCTCAATGCACTTCTTCCTGCTGGGTCGTAACAGTCCTGGTCTCTTTTTGGTATAGATGGTAAGCAGGAAGTCAGTTATACAGATTTGGAAAAACTCCTCTTTTTTCTGAGTTTTCCTAATTCTTCAGCTGCGATGTCCTCCAGATACTTTTCACAGTCGAAGGGGATGTTCATGGGCTCGTTGTCTGTCAGAACAGGGTCTATCTCAGGAGACGATGTCCCCCCTGGTTTCTTGGGAGAGTCCCATGTTCCTGAAGCAGAAGTGGGTGCGGGATACAGCGGGCCCCTATGGACTGTCTTCAGCCCTGTCAGGGGAGCTGCAGCGGGGCGGCCAAGGGGGGAGCTGTCAGTGCTTGGGCTGAGGTGACGCTGTGTGACCGACCGTCAGGCAGCTGGGGAGCAGCAGAGCCCTCGGTGACTCCTGCTCCTGCCCCTCAAGGGGACGAGGAAGAGACACCCCCACCTGCCCGAGCTGGGCTGCCTGGAATAAAGCTCCCAGGCCGCACAATAAAGAGGCCTTGAATTTAGCTCTTTTCACTGTTTTAAGCTCTTGTTTGGATACTGTTTCCAGAGCCTTGACTGATAGTGGCGGTAACAATTATTTTCGGTACTGGAATGGACGTATCCTTTTCAGGATCTAGTGATGTACCCAGTTATGCCGCCTCTGAGCCTGGCCTCTGCCTGGGTGATGTGTCTCCTGGCCTCTTATCCAAACTTCTGCCAAGCAGCTGGTGCCCTTGCTGATTGAAAAGTTCAGAGGTGCCAGAAGGAAGAGTGAATTATTGATGCCAGTTTTGTTCCACGCGCTGGCCCCAGCCCAGCCAGAATTGATGTCAGACTTTGCAGGTGGGCAGACTGGCCAGGAAACTGGGACAAACTGTGACCGTTTGGAAACCAGGCCCAGGAGAATGGGTATGTTACTATACATCAGTCATTACCAAATCTTTAATAGCAAAGCCCACAAGAGCGCCTCTGCTATATAAGGAAGAGTTTCTTTAGGGTACAGGTCACAGAGCCCTGGCACAGGGAGGCTGTGCAGTCTCCTTCTCTGGAGATCTTCCAAACCCGCCTGGATGCCACCCTGTGCCACGTGCTCTGGGTGTCCCTGCTGGAGCAGGGGCTTGGACTGGATGATCCCTAGAGGTCCCTTCCAACCTCAACCATTCTGTTGTGAGCTGTGTGATTCTGTGACCTCAAACCTGTGTGTGATTTGCCTCAAGTGTCTTAGCTTTTCTCGGAGTCAGGCCTTGCAACCTGGTGGTTGCTTCCTGCAGTTCTCTGTTGGCAAAAACTCTTCCCCTCTTTTACTCCCTGCAACAAATATCAAACTGTGATATAGTGTTCCTCAAGGAAGCAGACATATGGGACTGGATTAGCTTAAAAGTGAATGTGGGTTCCCTTTCACAGGTTGTGTGAATGAGACCATGGCTCTGTTCATGCCCCAAGTGTCTGTGCATACGTGCATACTTTCGAGCCCCGCAGCCTTGAAACGACTGCGCTGTGTCCCCTGCCAAGCCACAGGGACTCTGAAAAGGGAAGAGAGGACTTGGTGTCTCCTTGATCACCTTTGTGCACTGTGTTCGTGAGCACATGTGCCAACACATGCTCACAGAAACAACTCACATATTCAGTTGTAAAAATTATTCACCCTTAGATGGTGCTTGAAAAGTCCCTAGGCAGCTCTGTTCAGAAAAGAAATGGGGCATCAGAGAAGTGATTTTATAGGTATTCTTAGCTAGAATCCATATGGTCCTTAGTTTTCAAGGAAGGCCATACTGGTAATCTTTTTGCTTTCTGAACAATTCTGAAAAATTGGACGGATTCTTTTTTTTTTTTTTTCATCAATTGTTTTAAGCTCTGGGGACAATTAAAAAAATACATATTTATTTTTAAGTGACTTCTTCTAAAGAGGCACAACTGGCCTGACAACTGGAATTGGAATTCTCAAGATGCTTATAGCTGTGCCAACACAAATGCTCCAACAAAAGGTATATTCTCGTGGCCTGATTTTGGAAAGACGTTAAGCTCCTACTCAATTTTCATTGACTACTGCAGGAGCTGACTGCTCACTGATTTTCTCTTCTCACTGTAGTGCGAAGGGGAGTCAGTGTTATTTCAGAGTTTTTCTGGAGAGGAGAGAGGTCCTTAGGCCCGAGGACCCAGTAGTGCCAGTAGGGATGACTTGTGCATAAAAATGCATATCATTTGATAAGTCATTAGATAAGTTAAAGGCACAGTGTCTTTAGTTTCCTGTTGTTTCTGAGATCCTTGTATGCTTTCTGTGATGTGTGACAGTATTTCAATAAAAATGTGGTGTTGCTAGAAGGGCATTGCTTGTGGGAAATACCTGAAATGCAAGGCAATTGCCACGTCTGATCTGACCTTGTGGTTTGGTTCACTAGCTTCAAAAGGCTCTTAAGTTCAAGTGATCAAGTGCAAAACACAGGTAACATCAAGTAATTTTAAAAATAGCAAAACAAAACCAAAAACAACAACTTTATGCTTCAAGATTTTTATTGTCCTGCTTTACTGACTTTGATTTTAAATTTGGTTGTTTGCTCCTGGAAGGAGCAACTCACGGAAGGGATGTCAGCAGCCCTGTCCAGCTTTCTTTGTGTAGCCATTTTTCTGGAGCAACTTTTGACCAGGCTTTGTTGAAGGAAAAGGATAGCAAGTCCATAAAGAAGGTAACAAAAACTTTGAGGTAGTCACTGATTTTTACCTGATAAGACGCTAATGAGAAAAGGCTTCTCCAAAACCCTTTCCTTCCCCATTGTTACCACATGAGAGTCGAAGTGCTCAGTTATAGTGGTACCAGAATGATGATGCTTTCCTGATTAAAATGATGTTGTCCCATGCGCAGTGCTCAGTTTTCAAATAATCCTACCTCGCTAATATTAACGAACAATAAAACGTGTAAAGATACTTCTATTCAGAGGGCAATGGCAACGTATAACCTGTTATTCTCTCCCATGGCTGTGTTTTCCAGTTCATAGCTAGATATGGGTATGCATCCAAGTTTTCTCTCTGGTTAATGCAATTGCTTTGCTGCACTGCTGCCAGCTCTTTCATTATAATATTTGTGATCTGCTAATAGTTAACATACAAAGGGAATGCAAGTCATCAGGAGCCCCTGCACTACCTACTCTCTGCTAACAGTTTGTCTTTTGCTCTCTTTTATTTTCTTTTATACAGTGGTTTTTTTCCAGTCTTTGGCTAAGGTTCATAGGGCTTAGTTTGAACCTCTTGCACCAGATTGTAAATGGATAGTGGGTCTTCTGACCAACAGTGTAAAAATCCTCATAGTTTTAAAGAAAACAGCAGAATCTTGTTCTCCTTGATCACCTTTGCTCGTATGCTGTCACCTGTTTTATTATATGTTCCTTGGGCATATGTGCTGTGAGAGTGCTGGTATGAATATCAGTAACTGAGAGAATGACCTGAAACTTAAAACAGCTGTATAGACACAAACATTCCCTATTAAAAAATGAAAGGTGTAAATAGGTACTTTCCTCCTTCTTCCCTTCATTATAGAGTTCTCTGTCATAATATTCCACAGGAAATGTGACTATGCATTGGCCATCATCAGCATTATACCCTGGAAAAAATGCATGCAACAACTGTAATTAAAATAAGCAATGTTTGAGGGAAGAATCGTGGCTCTACACAGTGCTTGCATTGTCTCACTCATTTTTCCAGTTGAAAATAACCTTTGCTAGAAGCTTATTCATTTGTTTCTTTCTTAGTAGTGCTTTTATAATGATAATGAACGGAAAAATTACAGACACATGCAAAGAGTAAGATGTGTTTTTCTACGTCTTTTGGTATAATGTAGTTGTGGGAAGGGAGGAATCTCTTTGCACAAGTTATTGTAAACCTACCATTTTAATGAATTTTTCTACTTTTTTGCCGTAGGGATTCTGAGATTTGTTCCTGAGTGAGCCATCAGCTGGTTTCCAGCACCAAATTCTGAGGCATATGCTCTGCGAAACATTTACGAAGATGCTCATACCAGTCCGACTGATCTAAATACAAGTTGCATTTTTTCACAGAGGACAATATTTAAGGCAGGCAATAAAATTGTTATGAATGATGAATCTCTTAAATTAACACTGTAAAGAATCTTTAAAAAAGTAATCTGTGGAAAGCCAACAATATCTGTAATGGACACAGCAGTATTCTATAAATGACTATGCATACCAAATTATCTGTGTGACCAGCAGTTGCTTATAGAGTGGTTCAGGCAATGATTTACTTTGTAAAGACCACCCAGTTTCACGTGAGTTCCTATAAGAACAGAATCAATACCCTCATTGGAATTTAAATTAGCATGTAGCCAGATGTGGGCCTGCAGGTACCTAAATTTGTCAACTCCAGCCCATTCAGATGTACTCAGACTGTATTTTAGAGCCAAATATGTCTGTTTCAGTCTCCGTGTCAATTCCAATAATGCTGTTTCAGTGACTCAACTGTCGTTTCCTCTGTCATCTTGCTGTATGGTATGAGCAGCCAGAGGGGAAAAGAAGCTGCTGCATTTCTTTGAAGCTTTCTGTTCATTCCTTCTTGAGTTCAAAACAGGTATTTTAGAGTGCAGAAAACATGATGCCTCAAGCACAATTTTTCACAGCATCTCTTTATTCTCTCTGACTTATGGGACAGCTCTAATGATGACTGGGCTTTATCCAGAAATCCTGAGCAAATAAACTGACAGTGATGATTGTGTGCAAAATTGAATGCAGAGGAGGAAAGGCCTTGTCTCTAGAAAACCTCTTTCAGCTGGGTTACTGCTGCATTTTAAGTTCTCAAGTTGTTTTTTTTCCCACATTTATCTCTGATTGATATGTGTAAAATCAAGCACATGCATGTGGCAGAATCATGGATTTACTTATTTGTTTGCTTGTTTGTTCTTTCCAGATTGTAGTCAGGTTTCTTTTTAAACATATCATCATCACATCATGAATGAACTGATATAATAAAGTGTAAAAGACCCTAATTCTTATTTTATCATCTTGCTCGTAACCCCTAATAGAAAAGCTCACAGTTTAACCTGGGAGTTCTGGTACTTGAAAAAACACATCTTCCTAAAGAGCCCATTTGCCCCTGAGGGAGCATGCTGGACAGAGGCATAACATTTTAAAAAGTGAAAGCCCAGAAGAAAGCAACAAAGGAAATAAACTGCAAGTGCTTTGGCAGCATTTAGCTTATTTTCTGAACACTGAGAGAGTCTGGGGCTGATCTTTAAAGATCCTCTTTTTACAGTTCCTGCAGCTGAAAAGGCTCTGTGAGAAAGATGTACTGTCTAAGTCTGAGCTTGCTACTAAATATATCCCATCTATTCAATAGGACACTCTTTTAATATGTATTTTTTATATATGAGATAACTAGTTGCAGATCTTAGGATAAACGGCGAAGAACTGCCATTATGTAAAAGGAAAGAAAACTTGGAATTCAGAAGGTAGAGAGTTGTTTCTGACAGCTCAGATATTTCTTCCAAACCGCCTTTCTTTTTTGTTTACTTATTTCAAAAGAAAAAAACAGCAGACAGCAGAGTGTGTTGTCAATATGTATTGGTGCCAAGTCAAAACTGTCCTGGTCACCGAGGAATTAGTGATGTTTCCTAGGACAAAGTAACCATCCTCCATGAGAATAAAGCACTCCTGCAGCTTGCAGGAAAACTTGCACTGCTTTCAAACCGCACTTTTGATATCATTTAATATTAAGACAATGATAAAGAAGACAAAGAATATTATTGCTAGTAAGGAAAAATTAACGTCCTGAGTACTGTAGTGTTTGTTTTAATTCTCTGTTTAAGAGGCTTAAATTCAGCGAGAAATGGATGTGCAACACTAAACAAATTTGCTGTCTTTTGCAATAAATACCTAAGTATCTTGACTTAATTTTTTTTCAGGACAAAATGAAAACTAAATGGCACTTCACTTTTGTGCTGTATTATGTTGCCCTATTCTTTCCACAAATGGGTCTGCTCTCTTTATATTCTCTTTTTTTTCTCTCCACAGTATCAGATATAAATAGTAGCTAGTGGCAGAGTTTGCAATCTCAATAAAATGTTGCTCTGGAATGACAATTCCTTTTAAGTAGGTAGCATTTCATGTCCGATTTGTCCCAGTAACGTATCAGCACAGGACAGCAATCACACTTCTCAGCATGTGTAGGAAGCTGATATAAAGAAACATTCCCTCACATTTTCGGTACAACTGCATGCAGCCGAGCCCTGGTTCACATTCCAGTGCTCAAGCAAAGTGCTCAGCTGGCCCTGTTGCCTTCAGAGTAACTACACAGGAATAAAACTGGAAGATAATTTCATATGTGTTTTTAAAAACTGTCAAAAACCAAGAGAGATTAGAATGAGGATTTCCAATAGCATCTTCCACTGCACCATTCTCATGCATGAGGTTTATTCTTGCCCTTGCTGCTTTGTAGCTTTATATTCTTGTATATACCAGTATTCCGATCAAAGCTAATTGTGCATCTTGCTTAAGGTCTAGTCTCTCAGGGACAGAGTACATGAAATAGATTACTTTTCCATTAGGATAATGAAAAAGTTTTTTTTTTTTTTTTTTTTTTTTAAGATATGCTACTTATATTTTCAATATTCTGTATGTTTATGCAGGCAGTAGAAATCTAACCCGAGAAAAGAAAATTAAAGACATTAAATTTTGAAATCTGTGGCTAAGAAACAATGAAAAAATAATCTATAATGCTTTTGCCACAGATGAGGTCAATTTTCCCATCCCATTTGGCTTTCTTCATCTTCACTACCTTACTATTCTCCGCCTGTATCCAACTTTACTGTTTCGTCCATTACTCCTTCTAGTTGAAAACCATTTCTTTAAATTATAAACATAATACCAGTGAGGATGAAAAGCTTGCTATAATAGATCCATTTATCCTGGAGGTGATTACAGCCAGCATCAAGGAGAAAAAAAGTAGAAAGGAGAAGAAAAGGTATACAGCTTGTTGCCACAATATAAGTAGTGATTGTGAAAGAAACTTAAATTAAAATGCTCCTCTCAGTAAGATTCCACAATAATATGATTCTTGCAATTCCCATATCCTTATATATTTTTTATCATCTTCTTGGTGAACATTTAAAACAATCCTAAGCTTGCTTTCACAGAAAATAGAGTCTGTGGTATGCTTTAAAAATGTATCATGAGGTAAATGGATACCACTGCTTCCTAACAAAGACATTTATCTGAGGCAGTCCACCAGTTCCTCTTGCCCTGCTCAAAGGTTAAAAAATAATTCTTGTGAATCTCACACCCTTCTAGGGAATAGGACTTAAGCCTCCTATAGAATTACGAAAAAATGATCTTCTGCTTTTTCCTTGAGTTTCCACTTCATTTTTTTTCCTGAAACCAGACTTTTCACTTTCTCTTTTTGTGAGTGCCTTCATTCTGTTTCCTGACCTTGCTAGCCTCTTTCTTCACAAATTCTGAAGTATTTCACACTTCTAGAACTCCTTTCCAACCTCCAATCTAAAGCTTACAAGTAGCAATTTTTACTTTGATGTGCTTTGCAAGTGCCAAGAAACCTCCTTTGCTTTTCCGCTTCTCTGTTGCTTCTTTGCCCTATCCAGAATCCTGTGCAGTGCAGTGAATTTGTCGGTGCTCTGCAGCCCCACCTGGAAAGGGAAAAGCAGCCTCCTTGGTCAGAAATGGCACCTTAATCATGGCATACTTGGAAGATGTGCAACGTGTGTTCCTTGGCATTGCAGTGTACGCTGCATGTGTACCATATTGTGTATCTTTATGTGTATTCAGAAAAAGTCACTTTCTTTACCCCTTATGAAACAGTCCTCTTGGTTTTGCTTTTAATTAGCCCCTGAAATGCAATTACTGAAATAATAAATCTCAAAGTATATTTAGTTTTCCAGTTAGCAGCACTCACCTCTATTAAGACATATAAAAGGAATAACCTTGAAAACTGCTGCTTTATACAGACAAATGCATCACAGGGATTTTTCCTGTCGTTCATATGGTATCTAAATTATTAACTTCATTGATGAGGTTCACAGAAATTCTTTTAATAAGTCTCTATGAAATTAACCTTTTGTGTAGTAAAAAAATTACATTTAATGATATAATTATGTTTAAATGAAACCATTTTTATTTATTTGACTCTAATTTTATGTTGTTATACTTCAGTTTTGGAATGTGGAAAGGCTGAAATGTGTTTGTGGCCATAATCAGGATCTAAGAACAAATCAGAAGTAAGCTTATTTTTAAAAAAATGGACCTGTCTTCTTCTTCTATGTCAGAGTTCCTTTCCCTCTTACTTTTTGCAGCAAGAAATATAAGCATTTTCATTTGAAAAACTGGATGTACTAACAGACATTTGAGTTCAATAATGTTTCATAGTTAGTGACCCATGCATAGTCTGTATGTATGTGTATGCATAGGATAACTTTATTCTACATATGTAAAAGAATGACAACTTGTGAGATATTTTTTCTTTCTTTTTTTTTTCTCTTTTCTCTTTTTTCCCCTTGCACAGTATAATTAAAAAGTTTCTAGTCTCTGACTACTTCAAATGCTGTGTCTTGCTTCTTGAGAAGTTAGTGAGCTTTAAAAATACTTTTTGAATGTACAAACAGCATCACATGCACTGTTCTTTCCTCTCCATAGGCTGTAAGGACATTTCCATACAGCACAAGCAAAGTGTGTGTGCAGAGGTACTGGTGAGCAATAGAACATAATGCATACACATGCACATTAGTGTGGTGCTCTGCCCATCACAGTAAGTCTGTCTTCACAGTTTCCAGCTAACTCAAAAAGCAGCTGCACAAATCCCTGGGAGAAAAGAGCACAGAGGGCTTTGAAAGGAAGAGATGCCACCACTCGCTTGAGAAGTCCCTGAGCCACAAATCACTGATGGGTGAGAGTGCATACTGGAGCGGAATGAATGTTTCTCGGTATTGTTTTCTACATGCATTCTGTTGGCCATGGCTGGAAAGAGGATGTTTGTCTAAATGAACCTTTATATGACCCACTTTCCTCCTCCTGTTTGTCGTGCCTTCTAGTAGTAGGCAAACTAGTGCCCTCAAATATAAGCTTAAGCATTTCTGCTTGGCACTGTGCCAGGTAAATAGGCCCTGAATTAAGTGTTTTTTGTGCTGGATCAGGTTGCAGCAGGTTACATTAGGAAAAACATAATAATGAGGAGAGACCTCTCGTTGCTCCTAGGGCCACCTCGTCCTTCACTGAGCTGGAAAGAAATGCAGGCTCTCTATGAAACTTGATCTTAAAAGAAAAAATGTGTCATCTCTGTCCCATGCTGTTTGGCATCCAACATGAATCTGCTTGAGGTTCAGGTTTAGAAAGTAAATTAAATATTTGAGGTTTCTTGTCTTTTTCTTTTTTTAATAAATGGTTTGGGGAATATTTGTTTCCTTTTGTTTTCTTAGGCACTTGCCAATTATATCCATATTCTTTGCAGATGTGTGCAAACTAGCATATTAAAAGCTGTGTAATATTTAGTATCTCTGCTTCTTGAGAGAGTGAAAACAAGGAAGGATGGATGCTTTCCAGGTTGCCTGGGGCATCCAAACCCCTTTGAGGCCAGTATGTTGTCCTAGTTCTTCATGTGCGGTTCCACTGACTTCTGCCACAGAAGCCAAAGGAATATATAGCCCAGGAACTCAAACATAGAGGATGGAGGAGTTTTTTTTTTGAAAAATATTACAACATCTCGTGTATCAATTTGTGCAAAATGATTTGTTTGTAATTGCTAATATCAAGTGGATTACTGCTTGCTGGTACAGTATTAGTTCTCAAGGTAGGAATCACAGACTCTGCCTAGATCTCTATACAGCCTGAAGCACTTAGCAGATTTTTTTTTTAGACAAAGGTGATATTTAGATGCCAACGTATATGTGTATATTGTGGGAGGAGCTTAGAGTGAGGATCACAGCTAGCATTACACTCTTTACTATTGAACCTGCTTATGCATTGCTCAGAGTTTTGTTTTCAGAAAATGAATTTTGAATAAAAAAAAAGGATTGGGGTGATGGGAAAAATGTTGCAATCATTTGAGAGCTGAACTACCTCTGCCCTTAATATTGGAAATATTTTGTTGCTTGAGACTCAGATGTTATTGCTAATGACGAGATACCTGGTTTGGAAGGACTTTTATTTAAATGAAGAGGTAGGTCTAGAAATTTTCTGCATTAATAGAGCAGAGGGAGAGCAGCAGTACTGAGCACAGCTGCAATAAGTGGTGCCCTGGAAGAGACCTTGGATCTAAGACCATGGTCTTCAATTTAAAAAAGAAATGGGCTGAAGTTTTTTATGCTAATTATAGAAAAGGTATGTCCAGGATGAGTAAAAACTAAATTAGTTTGTAATTAAAGTTTTGGTTGTTTCTCAAACGCTGTAGTAGGGTATGGAACAAAATTGGCAAGTTATATGAGCATGCTACTTGGAAAACAACTGTACTACAAATTCATGATATAGGCTGGGCTGGTGATCTGACTGCGGGGAGACACTAGAAAGGACCAGAATCCATAGCCTGGAACTCAGCACTATATCCTCCCAGTTATCCCCAAAACAGGGAGCCTATTTAGGTGTTGCATTACAGATTGTATTCTTAAAGTGGACTACGGATTAGGAATGTCTTAAGTGAATGATTATTTTTCCCATGTTAGCTATTGTTCTTTTTTTGTTGTTGTTTTTTTGTTTTTTTGTTTTGATGCTTCTAGCCCTTTCCTTGAAAACATGGAACAAAAAGCCAAACGAACTAAAAAAAAAAAAAAAAAAAACCCACTTGGGTCTGCCGCCCTCTAAGTAACTGTTCCTCTGTTACTATATATGCAGAATTAAAATGGCACAAGTGCAACCATTCCTGCTGGACAACAACCTGTTGTTTACAGATGCTCAACAAAGAATAAGCCTGGAAAGTAACTTAAAATTGCTTATGGAGTAAGCATCAAATCACCTACGCTGAAGTCTAACAGTTTTAAGTATATATAGCATTAAGTACAAAGATAAGGGCACTCCACAGGTGGAGATAATAGTGTAAGACACAGGACATAATAATTACCTGAAAGAAAATTCAAAGGATTGCTCTGCACTGAAGAAGTCTATGCACTATTTGGTGTCCTCATTTAGCTATTAACATCTTTCTTTTGCCTATAAGAATTAACTCAGAAAAAAATGCAAAATGTTTCTACAGGTGCCTGTGTAGGAAATGAGTTAGAAAAGTGAGTATCTTCTGAGGAATAAAGAGTTAAGATACAGTATGTCTGAACCAAAAATTGGCTGACAAGTAATGGAAGAAAAATTGTGTGGAGTCATTTGTCCATTAATCTAAGGCTGTCATGAAAACCCAGATAAATAATGTGTTTAGTTTTAGCCATTTCCCTAGGTTTGCTATCCAGTTCTTCTCCTTGTTCGAGGGCATGTGCTAAGGAGTTGTGAAGGTCATGGAAACCATGATTATGTGCAATGAAGTAGAAAACCAGAGGTCTTTTGGGGGCCCTTCTAATGTTGCTGGTTGCCAGCAGTGCACCTGACAATATTCCTTCAAGTATAGTAGGTTATAGAAAAGAAACCGGTAGAACTATCAGCGGATGTGAGGCTGCTGCAACAGGTTCTGCAACCCAGAAAAGCTGAGGTGAAAATTATTATTACACCTTATATTAAGCTGTTGTTAGTCTTAGATGTACAGAAATGAAGCAGTACTATATAAAAAGATTAAGCTACTTTATGCATAAAAGAAGATTAAACTGTTTTATAAGGTTTTATGATACAAAGCTATTGCAATCATCTGAGTTGGGAAAGGGATGCCCTTAACATTATATACAATTTTGCAGAGTTGTCAGCATGGTATAAGGTTATTTCATTGCTCCAATAACATAAAGCAGCTGATAACTGCCAGATGTATAATTCATGCCTATTAATGGAAAATTAATATCTTGACTGTGCAATTGTTGGTACTAAAAAGATACCAGAGACATCTCATTTTGTCTGCTCAGGAAAGAACAATAGGAATTCTGTTGTTTGAGTCTTGGAGTTGATTATATGCTATGCTTTCCAATCCAATAGCTCAGTGATGCTGTAGATTGCAGAACAGAGGTTATTTTGCTTAGGAACAAATCTCTTTGAATGAGAAGAAAAAACATGCATATGACCATTTCTGACTCTTACCTTGGAGCAGAAATCATCACTCTGTGCACAATGTAACTGATCAAAAATTCACATCATAAGTTCACATCAACACATTCAGTGCAATAATGTCATGATAAAAAAATTCTCAAGCTTTCAAAGTTACTAGATTACTCAGATTAGCTGCATTTTCTGGAATATGAACATGGCCCACTCAAAGTTTTGTCCGGGGTGAAGTTTTATGATTGGTGGTGGTATTGAGCTACCCAGAATGCTATTTTTCTTTTAAAATGCAGGTGACTCTCTAAGTTTTTAAGACAGCACAACTGACAGTGGTAGCACTCTTTAAAGAATGTAGATCTTGTGTGTCCTCAAAAGGCAAGGTAGGATCTAGCTTGCCCTGCCTGGTAAAACATTACCCAGACTATTTTGGAATATCCTTAATGAAGAAGATTCTTCAAGCTACTCACTTAAATTATTGTTGTATTTCTTAATATCCAGTCCAAATCTTCCTTGCTGTACAATAACCTAGTGATATCCTCTGCAAACTCTATTAAAGATGGAGATCCTTTTCAAAAGGTGGACTTTGTGGTTTTTTTATGGCACCTTGGTTTTAAACGGTTGTGCTTTTTTACAAGGCTGTACCACAGTACTGTTTGAGGCACATCTTATGGCATTTGGCAGCCTCCGTGCTTTCTTCTCTCTTACTTTCTGGCCAGTTGGTACCCAATTTTGTGCATGCTTTGCTTTTTTCTTTCTGAGTGTACTGCTTTGTACTTGTATTGATTTGAATTTCATCTTGTTGATTTCACAGCATTTCCCCAGTGTGTCAAAATCATTCTGAATTCTACTCCTGCCCTCCAGTGTACTTGTAACCCCTCCAAGTTGCTGACATCCCTGAATTTTACAACTGTACTCTCTATTCTATCATCACTCAGAGAAGCATAATCTTAATGTGAATAATTTCACTGTAGTTAGATCTCAACTCAGATAGAGAGGAGAGGGAAGAGAAAAAGAAGAAAAAAAATGATAGCACTTGGGTGCACTTTCCAAAGTCAGCATTAGACAAAGTCTAAGCACACTCAAGTTCACAGACTTATTTAGAGCTTAGCAGATTTTTCTGATCTATTCAGCACAACAAAATCAGTCTAAAAAACATCTAAAAATGGCTGAGTCTTCTGAAAGGCTGTAAGTTTTTTCAGTAGCTTTCTGTATACATCCGAACAACACATATTGTCGGAAAAATATTGTGGCATTTCTTCCAGTTATGTCTTGAACATTTCTAAAGGCACAGAGAAAGAATGGAGGAGAAGCAAACAATTTAATGTAAAATAAGAATATCTATGAGTTTTTTTATCTTAAAATAGAAATAAAAAAGAGAACTTAGTTAAGCTTTCAGTAAATTATATAAGAAATACTATGCTTAAGAAATTAAAATGATTGCCACTGAATTCCGCTTTTTATTTGTGTATGTCACCTCACAAATGCAGAGTATGGAAATTATCATCCACTTCACAGATTAGGAAATCAAGAAACTGAAGTTATACATGTCAGTCACAATGTATCATCATGAAAATGTCTTTACTCTTTTCAGCATCAGCCCTGGACAGAACATTGCAATAAAATGTCTTCTACTAGTGATGGTGTCTGAAGACCCTCAATTTAACATTCACTTAGACATCTATAGCCAAACATGTCTTATCTGTTTGTTTGTTTGTTTATTTTTTGATTTGTTTTGTTCTTGAGTGCCCAGATGATGAAGGTTGGGAGCTTTTAAAGAAAATCCTTATTTAGGGTCCTTTCATGGAGGCACCTTAAACCTGCCAGTTGAAAATGTCGAAAATGCCATTGACTACTGTAGTTATTGAAAGTAACCCAAACTCCAGGCAAGTGACTGTGAAAAGCTATCAGTATCTTTGGAAGTAGAGGTGCTATTTAGAACTGGAATATAGGTACCCAGTCCATGAGTTTCTATAGTCCTGGAAAAGACCCTGTGTTTCAGGAAAACACATGGGCTCCTGAAGTGTGATCACTGAGCCCTGAAATCCCTAGGGGCTTGTTTCTCCTAAAAGCTTGTCCTGCACTGCAGAGGAGAATCAAAATTCTGGGCAACATTTGGCTCAAAACAGTAAGAAAATTAGTAGGAAGTACAGTTTGAGGAAATTACCTGTGCTATTGCAGAGTGAAAATGTCACTTCTGGAATGGTGTATTAACTTTTTTTGTTGTTGTTATAAGTACCTAGCAGAAATAAAGCAATTCTGTAGAGCCAGTGAGTTCCTTCTCTGCAATTTATCATTTTGGAGAATTTTATAGATGATTTTTTTTTCTCATTTTAATTTGATGAACATAGTTAAAAAGGCATTTTAAAAAAGTTTGCATCTATGGTCCCCAAATTACCTACAAGGAGTACTAGTAGTATAACAAAATATCAACCAAAAGAGATTAAGATTAATGTGTTATCATGATATAGTTAGGGCAAATGACAAACAGAAAGTCTTATTTTTCTGGTCAATAATGTCACCAACTCAACTCAGTTTTTTTTTTTTTTTAGAAGTAGACTGTGCAACCAAGACCATCCCAACTGTTGCTGTGGGACAGGACCTTGCCTATTTGTTAATATCTCTTCCTATTGCTGTTCTTGAAGTGCAGTCCATAGACATATTCATTTGAACTTGTCCAAGAGACTGATTTGTAGTTTCTAGAATTCCATTTCATTTTGAGTCATTGAGTTTTGCATTGCATTAGATTTTTAATCTGCAAGATTTTTTTCATACTCTAGTGTATTCTCAGCTTTTAATTTATCAGGTTTGGCTAATGCTCTTCCAATGGTAATGATTATCTGTGGTTGTATTTATCTTCTTTCTCTGTTCTAATCCTTTTGTGCTTTATTTTTTTTTTCTTTCTGTGACCTTTTTTCTTTGCTGAATTTATTACATGCTTTCCTCTGGCAGCCTCCGTAAATATGTGCATTAATATTATTTTCATCTCAATGTGTATGGGATTTATGCCTATATGCCTTGCCCTTCACTTAATTTAATCACAGGTTAATTAGATCATCCACTTAAGTTGATCAAAACCTTTCATGAGCCAAATCACTTACATTAAAAGCAGTACTTTCTACCCTTCAGTTTGATCAATATCGATCATTTCAAGCAGGTACTTTGGGGCAATTCAATCACTGGCTATGGATATTTTCCATTTAATTAATAACAAAAGACAACATCCCTAATGAAAGTAGAAAATAAAAGTAGAAATTATCCACAGATATGTGAAAGCAACTAAAGACACTTCTGTTTTTTTGGTGGGGACGGTTTATTTCAGTTTTTGCCTCTGGCCTAGAGCAGCTTTTTTGATGGCAGTATGACCAATTATTTTGGCACACAAACACAGCAGAAATTGAGATATAGACATTCTTGTAGCACTGGTAGCACCGCTACTTAACCAATTGTCAAAATGATGAGACCAGATCTTAGTTAGCAGACCTGTGAGAGACAGGACCCACTCCATGAATATGCACAGAACTAAAAGGAATTTCAGTGTATTTCTACCTATGAATGTTGGTTTAACTACGTATCAAATGCCAGACAAAACTGTAATAAAATCAAGCTTTGTACCTCAGTACTCCAAGTCGGAGGTACAGTACAGACTCTTCCATGGTTTTACTGAAGTAATTGTATTTACTATTTGTACTGTAGCAGAGGTGCACTGGAAGTCCAAATATTTTGTATGATCATCAAATATTTTGTATCAGTCATCACTAGGTGATTGATTTTATTCTACACATAAGGGAGCCAGAGGTCTGTACTATAATTTATAAACCTGTTTGCTGTATGTAAAGGGATAGGAAAACCAGTGTCAAATGAATACACGGGTAGTATATTTCTTTCTAGGAAAACTAGTGTTTGCTATGTTTCAAAGAAATTTCTATGTTTAATTTCATTTCTCTAGAGTGGTCATTTAAAGACCTAAAAATAACCATGGAAACTGAAGAAACTAAGTTCTTAATCTTGCTTTTTTTCAAGGGTTCTGACTGATAGGTGGCAACATTCACATGTCTCATTGTAGATGACTTACTTATTTTAGCAAGCATTTGTTTACATTACTACTCCCATCGTTTACAGGAAGAGTTATTTGCATTGATTCATATGAGTTTATGTTTCCCAATCTGTCTCAGAAAATTGAGCTCAGATATGTATTATGAGATAGTTGTGAAATAGTTCTAGCTGAGATGATAGATTTTCAGAAGCCGTTGTTGCCAGGATTAGCATGAGCATAGAAATGCAAATTCTAGTTCTCTAGCAGAACAGTAAGTTCATATTGTCCTCATCAGTATTTGGACCTGTAATCCCTGGATTTATTCCAATAGCTCCATAAAGACTCTGCATACCTAAATCAACACTGCCACATATTATACCACTGCTCCTATCATACTAGTGAAATTAAAACAGAATCCATAGAAACTACTCATATGTAAGAAACTTAAATATCTGTAAGACTAGCATCAGTGGGGGTAGAAGGAGGGAAAACAATTCGCCTACATTTATCCATCTAAGAAATAGGTATCTAGTTTAATCATGGGGGCTCATCTAGAGGTCATGCCCTCTTAAGTGCAATTTATTCCAGTTTATTTCTGTGTAATTCTTTCTCTACATTGACTTTAGAGGGAGCTTATATTTCTAGTTTAAAGAAGCCATTTTCCTGAGACATATGAAGTTAGGTGAGAGGAAATCTGTCTTTTTTATCAGTTGTTAGTATAACCACAATGGCCTTTATTTGGGGAAAAAAAAAAGAAAAAAGGAAAAAAAACCCTTGATTTTAAATTAGCAGATGTGACAGTTTACAAGGGATTGGGGAATAAAATATGCATGTGACCTAATTTAGAATACTATGTAGATTCTTATTTCTTTTTCATTGTAATTGTCACAGATTAAGCACCCTTTTTTTTTTTTTTTTTTTTTTTTTTTACCAAACAAACATACAAATACTGATGCGGAATGTTTGTCTGGAAGACAAACTGGAGCTGTAATTAAGCTTGTCAGTGAGAAAGAAGGACTTGTGCACAGACCAATGGTGTGAATGCATGCCTGCTATCCACAACCAACCAAGAGTGGTAGAAGACGTGTGGACAGTAGCATGTAGCAAATTGTAGTGTACGTGTATGTGTGGCTAAAGAGCTTGCTTCTGCTTGTGTATATAAGCATGCTAAAAGACTAGGACTAAAGTGTATTGAAGTGAGATAGCCATCCGTATATCTAACTGGATTCTTTAGGCTACAAGAAATGTTGTGCTTTACAGGTTGAGTTGCTTTTGTTGTGTTCGACTGTTGGCAAATGTTTAGTTTTTGTGAAAAAGAAAAAAGAAAGAAAAAAAGATTCTAATATATGAAAGTGGATTGGTTATATATATCCATTTCTCCAATGACATACCTGCGGATTATATGCGGCCAAAATATGCCAAAACTTTTGACAGGTTATTAGGTGACTTGTATGTAATGAGTTTGGGTGTGTCAGTCCAGCCTCCTCATAATTTACAGCTGTTCACATTGCAAAATCTGGTATCATGACTAATTGCAGTTGATATTTTCCTGTGTGGACTTGACAAGAAGTCCAAGTACTATGTAGATTAATAGTTTGAGCTTCTAAGTACAGAGCTAGCAGCTTTGAAATGGGGTACTGCATGGGGAAGCCTGTGTTGATGTTGGTCTATGGCTAAGCAAGTATCCCAGATTTTAAAAAATTCTGCCATCACTTTCATTTGGTTTAAAATAAAGATATATTTTTTTCTGTTGAGGATCTGTTTTCCCATAACTTTGGAGAATATATGTGTCTTTCCTATGTTAATGGTTCTGACACAAATAGTTTGCAATTTTCTGGTTTCCATAGAAACATTAAAAATATTTGTAAATCTTTCACTTTTAGGTAAACATGTCCCATTTTTATGACAAACCAGATGCTTAAACTGTTACCCCTCTTTTAACATTTTCAAAGTGAAAAATGGTGCTGGTAAACAAGGCTGAAGCAAGAAATAAATGATGGTGTTTTAGCAGCACCTTTTAAACAGTTTGTCATGCACTTGTAATTATGAAGTTAACCTGTGAGATCCTCATGCTGTTGAAAATGCTTGTAAATGTTGTGTATAGGAAAATATTTTGTGAGGAAAGCATAGTTTGATGGATAAAAAATAAGTCTGATATTTAGAAAACCTGATATCTACCCTAGTTTTACTATTAGCCTGCTGATTTTGTCAAAGCAACTCTTTCTTCCTCCATGTGCCACCCGAAATTGTGATCTAATGAGATGCTTGCTGTTTTACTAAAGTACTTAGAAATCTATTGATGAGAAGTGCAATACGTAATTACAATGTATTTCATCATCATCATCTTACTGCCTAATGACCTTGTGCTGTTAGCACACTAGATGCTCTCAGTAAGGATACTGTGTAATTCCCCTATAGTCAATGGAAAAGTTCTTATTCATCAGAGAGGAAGATTAGGCTGGCAGGGGCCCGCTCTGTCTTGTACTTGGCTTTTGGCAAGAAGAAAATGTAATGCTCTCTGAAGTACCGGGAGGGCTGGGTAGAAGGAATTATCAGTAGGAATGTGGAGGAGTCTCTTGGCAATTGGCTTCACTGGAAGCAAAAGACAATGAGTGATAAAGAAAATGTAAGTGATTTCCATTTTTGTCAGGTTGCAAAACAGTTAAATCTTTTGGAAACTTTTCTTTTATTGCTTTCTTCACCATGGCTTATACTTTTTTTCTTCCCCCAACTTATTTTGGGAAGAATGGCAACAGAAATTGAGGTACCCAGGAAACCTACAGGTCTTAAAATCAAAGAAGTTCTCTGTCAAATCATGGTGAAGAAATGCACACTCTGTGTTGTTCCATAGTGGCAAGAATGATCAGGTAGTGGCTTTAAGCCACTTTCAATTTCTGCATGCTTCTGTGCTGAGTTTAGCAAAAATGACGTGTCAGGACTCTATGGGCACCAACAAGGCTTAATGACCCTGTGCAGCCTCACCTGGGGCCCACACTCCTGCCCATGGCTCCATTTACCGTGAGACCTGTGCCTGAAGCCCTGACCTGAGCTATACTGTAGGTGGGCCTAGCTTCTGTCTTGTCTCTCGATTGATCTGCTGCGGATCTTTCCTGGACGGACTCAGGGCTCTGATCAACCCGTTGTTGTGTCTTGAGCTCTTGATAGACTCTCTTACAGCACCAGTCTCTGCTTCCTGTGTTCAAACTCTGTGGTGCAGCATTCCATGGATTAGGGCAGTGCCCAAGGTGCGGTCACCTGACTTGCCTCCCCTTAGGGAGCAGATGATCCTTGCAGCATCCCAACACACTGGTCCTCTGTGGTGATTACTATGTGGCTCAAACTTGGTCATGAAAAGAACTGAGCCAGTAAAAATGGTAGAGATCATTGCCATCTCCAGGTCATCTTTTCATCTGGCGGTGTATTTTCCTTGATTGAGTGCCAGATTGTGATGGGAGCTTGGAGGAAAAGCAAGAGCCTCTAGCTCTTCATCACTTTTGACATCGTTTGAGCATGAGAGAAGATAGACAACAAGCAGAGGAAGCAGATAGAATGAGGGATGAAGCAGAGCATTTTGGAGAAAAATGAAGAAAGAAATAGGACAACCGAAGGAAATATGATATTGTCTTTATTTCCTTTCCTGTTAGCAAGCCAAATGACACTGGAGGATGTTCTGTGATCCAGAGAAGGTGGGGAATAGATGAAGTTGCAAAGAAGGCAATGCAGCAATGGTGTATAAGAAGTGCAAGAGGTTACATAAAGAACAACTTTGAATAACAAAGTTGTTTGAACATAAATGAATCAAATGTAAAATAAGCAAGCTGCAGTAGTCCTTTTAAATTGAAGGAGAGTTGTTTCTGGATTAAATGTAGCCAAGAGAAGAAAGGGTTGTACCTTCAGGAATAACAGCCATTTTGCTTGGACCAATACAAATCTCTTCAGTAGGGCCTACATAAGTTTAGGAAAGCTTTTTAGTTCAGTAAGCCCTCCAATAAAGTCATATAAATGTGTTTACCTTCCTTTGCCTTCATATTTTTTCATGTCAATCACAGCTATTTGTTTTTAATGAGGGTTGTCTCCCTCCCAGCCCATTTTCTCTATTACCATACATCATGCAGCGCAGACATGATGACATTGCAATCTTTTTCATTGTACAAGTCATTAAGGGGTGCAGATAGCAATTTGAAGTTTGTAAATATTCTGACAAGTCAATTGCCCCCTGCCCATTTTATACCCATAATCTGCCAAGGTAGACCTGCCACAACAGACAACATTATCACTAACCCAGCATGTGCCTTCATAGAATGATATCTAGCAGTATGTTAATAAAAGGCCTAAAGAAGAAGAACAACAACAAAAAAGCAGCTCAAAATGACAACTATAAACAACCTGCCAGTTGCAATAAAAAATGTTGCCCCTAGGAAATTAAAAATTGCACACCATGGTGATCATGGCCTATGCCTGACTACACCCATGCATGCCATAAACATAAGATTATGACTTTTCCACAGTTGAGTCAGGCTGTGGGGTGCAACAGAGAGATTTTTTTTCTCAAGTGGTAATGCCTCTGGTAAAAGAAATGCAAATGTGCAGTATTCCTGGCAGGTTTTTTCCTCATATTGTATTGTATATTTTCAAGTTTGCCTTGGAAGAGTTCCCCTCTAATGAAATGTACAGAAAGACAAATTCCTCAAGACAGAGTGATATTGTGATTATGCATATCCTTAGTGCTTTGGGTAAAGAAAAAAACAGAGCAGATGCTGTTTGATGTAATCAAAACAAACTGCAATCTTAAAAGATCATAAACATACACTGTATTTTGGTATTATTCAGTGATCTCATTATTGGTAGAGTTGTACTTTATTTATTTATTTATATTTAACCTTTAAAATATTATTAATAATTTAGCCTTCTCTCTGAAATTCATCCTGAGAGTTTTCATTTTCAACCAGTGATTTCAGTGTTTATGAACACTAGCAAACCCCTTACAGATTGAGATCTTTTGTTCCATTTTGTGAAATGGGAAAAACGTAGGTCCCACTTTCCTGCAGGTTAAGGCAGACATCTTGCCCTCCCTACAGAGCCCCCTCTCTTCTGGAGGCTCTGCTGCATTGCAAAATATGAGGTCGCTACTGACAAATAGCCACTATGTTGCCTAGATTGGAGGCATAGCCTGGAACAGTGGTCTGCTGTTTAATTATTAAATCCCTATCCATGTGATAATTCCATGTGAGAAATTAGAGAGACTTTTTCCCCCTGTTATAAATGGACAAATCCTCTGAGCCAATTGATTTGCCAGTATGCTTTATTGTAAATAGCAAGCAAGCAGTGCTGGCCAGACGGGGAGTCTCTGCTCTACCAACGGCACACCCCATAGCCCGCGGAAGTGCCTTTTTATTCCTTGTTAGTTCTG
>JAWLRI010000494.1:2582735-2607375 GCA_034781795.1 Crypturellus tataupa | reverse complement strand
TGAACCTTTCCCTTCTTAAAGTTAATGGGCATGCGCTTTTTGAGTCCCGTTGTTTTCATTTCCGACAGTTTGCTTACTGAACTTTTTGTACTCCCTCACATTTGCTTGTTAGCACAAACCGCTTTTTCACGGAATACATTCCTGTTTATCACACCCCTTTCCTTTTTTTTTTTTTTTTTTATTTTATTTGCCTCCTCCTCTGCCCAGCTTACATTCTGTATAAAACAGTTCAGGCTGCTAAGAACTGAGGCAATAAGGAATAACTCCTTCCTACAGGCCACAACAGTAGTTATGTTACTTCTGTTTTGAATGGTCAGACAGACATTACATAAAGATCCTCAGAGACCAGGGATGGCCTCTCCTCGCCTGCCACCAACCTTTATGTTCCCTCATGTTAGATAGTGGGGAGTAGGAGCAGCTCTTTCTCTAAATAGTCCCCAGAATGATTTTTTTTTGATGGTTCCCTCTGGCATTTGTCAGTGTGAGGTGCAGGTTAAGAGTTTCTGTCCTCTTTCTTATCCATTAAGGATGGACAGGACTCTGGCTCCTGAATGGTAGGGAGATTTTGTTCAGCCACTGATCTGGTTGGTGAATTAAGGTCTGCATCAGGTGTTGGGAGCAGAAGAGTCACATGTAGAAGCCCTCCATTGCCATACAGTTCCTAATGCGAGAGAAAAAAAAAATGGATCTAAAGCTGTGACCTAGTGGTGCTTATGCTTGGAAAGTGTCAATGTTTCTCTATCCAGTAGTTTGAGAAATATTTCTGTCCTGTCACATTTTGGATAGTACATAATATAGTCAGCATGTGCAATGTGAGGCTGTAGGGAACTATAGCCCAGATACTTTAATATGGGAGTAGTTTGCATTGAAGGTTTTATTACTGGAGGAGCATGAGCTCTTACTTCCCTCTGGCAGCAGATGCTTCTAACATTGCCCCTCCCCAGGCTCGGTCTTCTTCAAAGGTAGCACGATGGGTGGTTCTCTACTATAAAAGCAATCTGTGTCTCCTAGGTATCTCCGTGCAGATTCAGCAGCTAAAACAGAAGAGCAGAGGTTCTTTTCCCCTTCAAAAGAATACTGCGGAAATTCTACTATCAGTGTGAGAGATTCAGACAGTCAGAAACCAGGGTGCGCATGTCCAGCTTCAGTCACTATGAGTCTGTACTGTGAGTCCTGTCTTGCAGGTCTTTGCAGTAGCTCTAAGCATATGTTAATATATTCTGTGTAACTACTCAAAATATAGTTTAGCAAATAACTTGTGCAGGGAGTGGGAAAAAGCTTTCCTCTTTGCATTGCTTTGTTTTGGAAGTAGGTTTAAATACTAGATATTTTATCTATAATCCTCTTGAAAAGAAGCATGGGTAAGGCATGAGTCAGTTGTACTGGAAAGTTACTGATGGTTTAGGTTGTGATGTGAATCAAAATCCCTGTAATTATAATGTGGACAGTATTGTACTTATGTAGGAGTGGCTCTTTTCCATTTAGCTTATCATTTTAGTTTTCCTTATACCAATGTAGAGAAAAGTATTGTTCCTGGGGCAAACATTCATCTAAGGAGCTATATCAACAGCATTTCAACTCTTCTGTTCTAAACATGTAACTAGTAAAATTGCCAACGAACACAAGACTTTTTGGACGAGAAGGTCTGAACTGCATTCTCACCTCAGCTCTACAGGATACTTAACTTCTGAAGCTTGGTCTGGATA
Organism: Crypturellus tataupa; assembly: GCA_034781795.1. Classification (NCBI taxonomy): domain Eukaryota; kingdom Metazoa; phylum Chordata; class Aves; order Tinamiformes; family Tinamidae; genus Crypturellus; species Crypturellus tataupa. Next base: position 2,605,669 of record JAWLRI010000494.1, on the reverse strand, counting down.
AATGTGGCCCGGCATCTCAAGTAACTTAACTGTAAACAGTTTCAAGTCTCAGGAATAGATTGTAGAGGAAAAATGTAAGGATTGTTTCATCTCCTCAATCTTTCATCATTAATGTAGATAAAGTCCATGTTTCTAGCTTCCTAATTTAGATAGATAAGTTAAGTGCCTCAAGTTAGGATGAAGAATCTGTACCTTATTTTTTGCACTTTAATTCCACTTTGTACCTGCTTCTCCTACCTCTGAACAGTGGTTTAGTGCATGCAAACTGGAGACACTGTCCCTTACTCTACATATAATGCCTAGTCCATCAGAGTTTTGATTTCCATTTCAGACAGTGGTAATTATGAGTAAGAAATCAATATCATTTAGTAGTCAAATATCCAAATGTCTTATTTCTCTGCCTTGCTTTTGTTCATATAGCCAGAGGTTTTTGCTCTCCCTGCTTTTCACCTCCAAGCTCAAGGTGATGTGAGCTTTTAATAATCGGGCTCCCAAACTCTAGCTCTTGAATTCTGTGGCCATCAATCATGTGTCATGAAATGTCATAAAATTGAGAGGTTAAAATTTTAAAACCTCTTCCATTGTTTCCTGATCCTTCCTGAGGACAGGTAACAAGATTTGAAATGTCCTGTTTGTAAAGAGATAATTTGAAACTATTGTAGATGCAAACATGGTGTGCTTGTCGGAAAAAATTGATTGTTGTGAAAATAAATGACAATTTTATTCAGGGTCTTTTGGGGTAGCTTTTTATGATTGTCAGACTGACAGGTATAATAGGTGACCTCTCTGCAATCGCTGCAAGAGAAATTACAAGCAGGGAGGGTCTTGCTTCTTAACTGATGAATAATAACTTCAATTATATGACTAAGGACAGTGGGATGAAACATATTGATAAAATCGGCATCCTTATTGGAGGAGAGCAGCGGTTGCTTAGGTAGATGAAGCCCCTAAACTACCCAATATTCCTCCTGCAGGAGTGCGAAGGAGATGGTTACAACACAAGCAAGGTGTGAATCTGGTGTCTTTTTTCCTTTGCTTCCTATTTAGCTTCTGAGCAACCTGAGGTGGGATGATTCACTAGGTTGCTCTACAGAGCTAACCCATGGTATGACCAAATTTGCTTGTCATATACCTTTCTTCTGTTACATTAACTAGTATTTTTGATTCTGGTACCTTTGCATGGGTTGTATATGTATATGCCAAAGAATATAATTCTTAATTTTCAGATATGTAAAATAGAAATTTTCAGATTTCTCATGTTCTCCATTTTTAGGATTTATAATATTATAAATATATATAAGTATACATTTTTGAAAGTTATAATGTTAAACTCTTGAGGAAGGCATGACCAGAAATTAATTATAGGCTTACTGTATGATTAACTGTTGCGCAGAGGACAAAATAAAGAAGAAATATTAAGTTCCTCTTGCAAAGGATCCTGAAAGTGTTGGTATTTGTTAAATCTTTTCATAGAGTGATGGTTTCTACATCTAGGCCAAAAATAACACATGCTTAGGAAGAGATGGGGGAGGGGAACAAGCTGCTGCTAGCATCAAGATTAAAAAACATCAAGGAAATATGGTTGATAGAAGTGTATAACTAGGAAATATTGGGTTTATTTGTATCTAAGCTCTGTTGAGGTTTCTGCTCCCCAATGTTTAAAAAAATCAAGACACCACTAATACTATGAATAAATGTACTGATAGTGATTACATTTTATAATTTATTTTGCCAAAACAATAAATAAAACTAAGAAGAGCAGCTCTAGTGGATTTCAAGTCTAGTTTAAGGATAATTAATTATAGTTGCGCAAAAACTAGGCCATACTGTGTCCAGATGGGAATGACATATTTATCTCTCCAACTACAGGTACAGTAGTTTATCATGGTCCATCTTTCATCAGTGTTGGACAGATTACTCTGAAACTGCCTTTCGTTTTGGAATTGGTACTTCGATTTATTATTCTGCTAATGTATAAAATGCAGAAGTTTGCTAATCTGCTTATTTATGGCCAAGTATGCGTGCAATTGAATATTTTGCTGATATGATAAAATTTATGTTTTTTTCTGGCATTTTCTCTTTTGTGGTGAAGATTTTTTTTCCATTTTGTGTTTCAATTACTCTGGTGTTCACACAACATCCAGGCACTTCTGGCTATCTGCCCTTTCTAAAGGACATCATTTGGGACAGTTAGGTGTTCAAGTGGAGTGATGAGGCTAAAAACACCAAGAACTTCATGCATTGCTTATATTCTCAGGTTTAGCTACAGATTTGTGAGCCCTGAGAATCTTGACTCCAAGAGAGCCAATGAGGTGACACTGTCAAACTGAAGATTTGAGTCTTTAACAAACCGAATTGAACAAGCTGGCATGAAACTTAGCAGGTCTCCAGTGGAAATATCTGAGAGCTTCAGCAGAAGCTTCTGAAAACTGGAATTTGCAGTTGTTTCTACGATTTGTATTTCTGAAGTAAACTCCTTTTGCCGTAGACTCCTGATTAGCTCTAATCTTGTGTACCTATTTCCAAGTTTCTACTGTGATTAATCCGCACAGAAACTGAACAAGCTTATTTTTGGAGCTTATAGCTTCTATCTAGCAACTTCAGTGTGAACTATGTGTAGAAAGAATCCTTCCTGTTCCTAAGTAGAGAGAGATCTGAATATTTATAAGACAGTTCTGATATCAGAACTAACCTATACCGATACACTGCCATGCTGACAAATTAAAAGGAGCAGAACTGTAGGATGCATGCAAGTGGCAAGGGAAAGGTACAACACTGGAAGCAAAACTGTTCTCCACAGTTCATCCTGGACTGCCATTAAGGAGCTAAGTGATTTGACTTGTAATAAATAGCCATAACACACTGTCAAGTAGCTCTCCCATATATTGCATATATTATTTTTTTCCCATATTGCCCTATAACATAGTTATTTTCTGATGGAACTAGATAAGTATCTGCTGAACTTGCAATTGATTTCTGAAAGCCATGGGACAAGAACACTTGCAGTGACACCTCGTGTCATGAATAGATCCGCTTAGCTCTGCAACACCTAATTAGTTCTCCCAAATTTAGACAGATGTGACATTTACACTGTGAGTTTTGCAGTCTAGCTCAATAGGTGAATCAGCTAGCAGAGCCATGAGTAAGTCTCTAATACCCTGTGTTCTTTCTAAAATGATGAGTCTAAATTGCAGGAGGTCTTAGACTAAAGCCTTCTTGTTCAAGAGTGTTGTCAGAAGTGAAGTGAGAAACACATGTATTATTAAGCATACCGTGCAAGCTGTATTTATATGTAAAAAAAAAAAAAAAAAAAGCCAAAGCCTTTTGGCAAATGCCTGTTATTTAACTATCAGCTACTGTATACTGTAGACCTAGCTACAGACTTGCTACAGGATATTCTGAGCTTTTGATTAGCATCCTGAGTCTCCATACTGATTGCTTGAGAATTGAAATGGGCTACTGTGTTTCATCTTAGCAGCTATAACCTTCATGAGGTTTTCTAGATTACTTGTGGTTCTTCACACTTGAACAATGCTTTGCTTGTGTCTACAGAAGCTGCTGTCTTGAGCAACTGATAAGCTATATGGTCTTAAGAAAATGCTCCTTATGGAAGTGCTTGATATAGAATTCCAGATGAACAAACTTCTTCCATATGCAGTAAATTTTAGAAATAATAACACATCTGATAATCTTTTTCTGCAGAATAAGACTTCTATATGAAGTGAGATGAGTAGTATGCTAGTTTCTGTACACTAGTAGCAAATATATATGTATGTATTTACACGGTCTAGGATGCCTTTTCTGAAACAACCCATCTTTTCTGGTTCCAGATGCTGAAGTTTGGTGGGGCAAGAGTGACATCTTCCTTGTCTAAGTTTCTCTTTTCACAATTATATGAGATCTCAAGTGATTTTGTTTTGACTTTGTTTTGTCTCTTTTCCACAGGGACTAAATCTTCCCAATCTTGGCTATCCTATTTTTTACTAGCTTTTATTTTCTACCTCCTTCTGTAGCAACTGGTATTTTGTAGGGATGTAGCAGCACAACAGTTTCCATTTTATTACACAAGCACAAAAATGCTTTTTTTAGGTTATTAAGGTACAGGATAATATTCAGTTTTGTGTTTGATTATCAAAGTTTGAGTATTTTCAAATCAAAACATTTCTTCTTTTAAATATGTCAAATCTCAAAATTATAAAAGGGAAGATCCAGATTAACTGAAGAAGGGAAAATGATGAAATAGGCAGAGAAAATTATCTTGCCTGTCATAACAAAGGAGGCCTGAATCAAATACAAGGTTGGTATTGTCAAAGATAGTGTAAAAAACATAGCAAGACTCCAAAGGAAAATTGTTCTGGCTAAACTCTGGTAAACATCAGCTGTAGAAGAAGTAACTCCGGACAAGTTAACTTCCCTATCCCAGCTATCGACATCTATAACTTCCACACCCAATCTCTTTTCTTTCAAAATCTTTTCTTGTTATGAAGATGTCAGTCTGTTCTACAGTGTTTCTTGTATTTCTTCTTAAACCTGCAACTTCCCAGATTTTTAAGTCCTTCTAATTTCATACTTTCCTACTATGCTTCAAAAGTCTGCAAGGAAAAAATATCTACTCACTTTTTTATTTTGTTAGTCATCTTACAGACCTATGTATTTGTAGGAGTTTCAAAAATTTAGAATTCTTTGACAGATTAAGTAGTAATAATGAAAGAATAAGAACAATATATTTTATTTACAGGGAATGGTGCATGAAAAGTTTTAAGGGAAAATTCAGGATTTAGAATATTCTGCAATGGTTCATTTAGAAATTTTGTAAACACCTTTCTAATGGGACAAAATGTTTCAAGGTGATAAAAATACTTCAGCTTGATTCCACAGTCAAGATTTCACCTTTTTTTTTTGTTTGTTTTTTTAAAGAAGATAAACATGTGTAGCATGAGTTTTGTTTTGCTTCCACTAAACATGCTTCCCCTCTAAAAGGGGAAGTTGAAAGATTTGAGAATATAAAATATTTAGCTTTGTTGCAGGGATGAGGCCAAATGAGTGAAAGGAACAATGAGACATAGAGCTGTTCACAGGGAGAGAGAGATCAAGCACACTTCTGTTGCACAGCAAAAGCCTCCTTGCTCAAGACCAGAAAGCTGGGCAGTGGCTATCCAGGAGCACCAACAGCTCTCACTGCAAATTTGATCTCCTCAAACTCAGGACCCCATTGTGGCTCTATGAGGAAGGAATGGATTCATTTAGCAGCCTCATAGATGTAATAGAAAATACCACATCTCTTGAGACCACATCTGCAATGTGTTTGCACATCAAAACTAGTAACAAGACTTGCTTAGCTAGGACCATGGTGCATGTTTCCTTCCTTCAAGACGAACCTTGGCAAGACTTACTTCTCTCCTTACCAGCAGGTATCAGTTTTTCATAGGATCCTTCTTTCCTTCAGGACTTTTTTTACTGAAGTGAGTTTAAAGATTTCATGGTATTTCTCATTTCTGGCTACCAGGTGCAATCTAGCTGCTGAGTGCATGAAAAAAAAATGGATATGACCATACGGGAGCAGTCAGAATGACTATGCACATATGTTCAGGTACAGGATGGCTTCTCTGTTGCAGAGGCGGAAGTGTTGCATTGCTTGCTTGTAACATCCAAAGCACAGTTTCCTGGAGCTAAGGGATTTATAGTATTGCTATTGTTGCTGTTTATGTTGGTGCATAGCAAGCATATACACGTGTATGACTTTGCACAGAGAATCTCTAAGTTCAAGTGTGTAACTTTGTAATTCTTGGGTAACATAGGTAATGACATAGCCTTATTGCTACTCTGACCAATTATGTTTTTGCACAAGATGCTTATTCATAAACTGCCTTTATAGGTGGTATATGCAATTCAGAGAACATAAAGCTATGCTAGGGCAGACTCAGTTCTTCTCTTCTTTTTTTCATAGTAAAACTTACATTTGGATGATAGGATCTACCAGCATCTACTCAGCCAACATACACTGAGACTCATCTATAAATGCAATTTCTTTGCCCTCATTTGTGGGAGACTACCTTACATTAAACTTTTGCTTATCTTCTGGGAAACTCATTTGCCACCTTGCTGCTGATAGTCCATTCGGTAACAAGTCTCCATGTGTAATTTGTTTTCTAGAACTGATGGAACTCGGTAAGAAAAGGAAACAGACTGGGCCCCACAAGCTATGTATTCACCTCTGACTGTTATACATACACACGACGTGGAATGATAAGAAAGGGAAAGGTGAGGAAAAGAGAGTTTTTCACTCCTTGTACATCAGTGAAGAACCCTTCCTGTGGCTATTGCCGGCTATAAGGGTTGGTTATAATTGCGTGGACCTGTAATCATTTATCAATCTCTACACAGTTTTCCAATGTTGGTAGTGTACTGACCAACAGAGTTTTCAAGCATACAAAGCTTTTCCATTAACCTGAACTTTGAGTTTTAAATTGTTCTTGTCTCTCTTTTGGTAATTTTAAAACAGAATTGACCCTCAGGTAAAGGATACAGAAGCAAAGACATCAGGAACCAAGTTAACAAGAGGACCAACCTCCAACTGTTACTAAAGTCTATTTGCATGAAAACCTCCATAAAATTCATAAAATCTTCATAAAGCTGTATAAATGTCCATTTTTAAGTGATGATATAGGGTATACTAAACAGCAAAACAGTTGTAGCTGCGCTAATGAAGCTGCTTGGAGACAAAGGGTGAAAAACCCTAAAAGCATGATTGTTTTTATGGGTTTTAGCATGCTCTAGAGGTGTCTCACTCCAGCAGAACTCTGAACTTCGACTCTATCCTTTCTATGCTGCTCCATTAAATGAGTCAGAAGATGACCCAGGTCTGACTTGTTCACTCTTGGTAGTTCTTCTGCCCTGAGCTGGATAGAAACTGTTTTTTTCTTATGGTGCATTTCACCAGTGATGGCAAAAATAGTATTTGTTCTTATTTAGCTGTTTCTACATTAGGTAGTGCGAAGGGAAACAATACTTTGGAAGCTGTTAATCTGATCTGTTATTCAAGTTATTGAATTAAGGACATAGAAGGATGGTGGTCATCATCATTCTTTTTAATCTTAAGAGTGGAAAAGAAGAGAAATTCAGAATATGGGTATAGGCAAGTAGAGGCTCCTGATATATCTGCAAAAGGCATCCCAGTCTGGTAAAAATTCTGCTTTAGAAATGAAAAAGAATGGCTTGATCTATAGCAACATAACGTTCTTGCTTAAACCAAGCTGAAATAAATCCATTACTTAATGGTGCAGAATTGGAACAAATTCTGACTAGAGTTCTTATTGCATAAAGATAACTGCCTCAAATTAACAGTGGGTACAGATACTCTTGGATCTACTCCATCCAATAATTTATTTTTCCTCTATCAACTGAAATGAGGGGGATGCTAATTCTGTTGGGTAGAATTGAAATACATTTTGAGTCTGCAATGACTAAATGATTTTTTTCTGGGATGAATTCTGATTTGTCTGACTGAATTGAGACTTGTGTTGATTTGCTTATAATGTCCAGTACCGTAATAGTTAGATTCAGAAGCTTTTTATCTGCATTGATTAGTGAGGTTGTTTATTGGGCCAGAGAAAGAATTGTGATTCTGAGTGGCTTTAGCCACCAAAAGAATATGAGTATATATGTGTGTGTATGCAAGTGAGAGAACTTGATTCCTAGAGTTTGTTGGGACTAAATATAATGTCAAGAGAAGATAAGTGACAATAGAGAGAATACATATAGTGGAAGATCTCCATAAATGAGCAGATCAGACATATGTTTTCATCGGATTTCCTTGATCAGGATTTGACAGATGAAGGTGGAATTGTTGATTGCCTGGATATAGGGAACTATACTTTTCAGGTACCGGTATTCAAGTTATGACCCGGCAGGCCCTGAAGAAGCTGAACAGTGATTTAAAACTGAAGCTTTCATTTTTTAGTGTTCAAATTGCCTGAAATCTGAGGAAAGTGTCTTTGTTTAAGCAGATGATAGGAAAAAGTATTTTCCTTCACTTTTTGTCAGGTTATCTCATACATTTCTCATATTGTTCTCTCATTTTCCTGCAGCACGATAAGCGTAATGAAAACAGGTCTACCCGTCATTTTCACCTGCTCAGAGACCTGGACTAAAAAAAATACAGGTCAGCAATAAAATAAAAGGGTAGTAAATTTAGATTCAGTAAAGCAAAAAGTTTTTTTGCCTATTGTATAGTAGTTGTCTTATGGAAATTAGAGCCTTAGGAGGTCAGCCAGACAAATCATGTGGATGCATTTGGTAATGTTAGGATCATGAATAATTTTTGCAGCTATTGAAGCTGAGAGAACAACTCAAGCTTCAAGCTTCATTTCATAAAGGAAATGCCTGTGGAGGGTGAGCAGGCATACGCAGCATTTCTAAATAGTATTAAGTTTATTATTGGTTATTTATCTTCCTTTGAAGAATGAATTACTGTGAAGTCTAGAGGCCAAAAGGAGTAATGACCTGATCAAATGTGGCAAGTCTGTCCATCTGTCAAAAGGTGAGCTGCTTTTCTTGACCACAGCTCAAAAGAGTCTGCTAAAAGAGAGGACACCCCACCTTGTGTCTGGCTTAGGTTTTTCCCAACCTTGGTAAGTCCACAGTGGCAGAAGCAGTGCAAATTGCATCAACATTGTCGTCTTCCTTCATCCTCTCATCCCTGACCTTTCCCAGTTTCCCCATTCACTTTGGCAGTTGTGTTTATGGTGTTGTGCCACAAGAAGTGGCAGATCAGAAGATGTATCTGGGGAATAGGAGAACACAGAAACCAAACGAAACCAACAGCAAAAAACCTCCTCCAGAAATCTCTTGTGTATTTTACAGGACTGTTATATTGATGCTCTAGTCAACTCCTGTTGGAAGGGGCTTTCCCCCTTCCTCTTTCATTGCAATGGCTCAGGCACTCATCTGACTGGACTGATGGTTTTTATAGATTAAAATGAGAATAGCATAAAAAGAGAATATCAATAAAAAGAGAATATCATTGACATAGTTTAACTATTCTACATTCTACAATCACAAATGAGATGCAATTAGTAGTCTTTCTTACACAGAAATGGCACTGGAGTTTATCCCTACTATTTTTTTTTCTCAGTAGGATATTCATGACTGACAGCCCCAACGTCTTGTTACAAATGTCATCAAGATCGGATGATCTGTGTGTGCTGTCTGTACATCCAGATTACCTACTCTGCCCAGAACTACAACATGCCATAAACACTTGAGAGGTAATTTGGCATGTGGAGAATTCTAGTGAGAATAACAATAATCTATATCTTAAAGCTACTTAATTTCTCATTGCCTGCACCACTGAATTCATGCACTCTCCCAGAATCCTACTAACCTTTTTCTATGAGGAGGCAAGCTTAACAAAGAAAGATTGGCACGGGGAGAATAATATCTAATCTCATGTATGCTTGCCAGACTTAAAGCTTGTGTTGCCATCTGTACTGTTTTTAAACCAGCAAATGCAACTTCATAGCAATGTGTGCTGATTGTGATGCTACAAATTGCTTCTCGTGTAGCCTGGATTATTACACTTTATTCATCATAACACTTATGTGGCACAGCTTACATGTAGGTGGAATCTGAAAGATGTGACATTAATGAATTCCAAATCAGCCTGAGTGTTGTGAAAATCAGAGCGTGAAAATAAGGATAAGGCACATAAATATGGAGCAGCAAAATCTCTATAGTTGTTATCTCCTGACACTGTGTATGGAAGACAAATTATAGTGATCCACAAGTCCTGGAAAAGGAAAAATGTAAAGTGGAAGAAATGCTTGGAAAATATTTGTTTATTTTCTTTTAAATGGAGTCATTCGCTGTACAGAAGAAACAACTCTATCCGCCGCAGCTACTACTTACCCTGTTACCCACTGTGCCGACTGGTAATTCCCAGGAGTCCAGAATCAATATGCTGCATCTATCCAATAATATCACACCAGCTGCTCCAAAGGGTGGAGAGCATGATATATTAGACAAGAAATGGTGTGTAGGTGTAAAGAAAAAAAATGAACACACACACACGAAGAAAAAAGATTTGTGAGACACTGAAATTCTTGTGAACCCAGCTATCCTGCTTTTTTTCAAGAAAACAAAACCAGAAACTTTCATACTAGTAGGTTAAAATAAGTGATAAAGGACTTTGCTTGATGGTGTTTGCTATTGGATACTATCCACAACTATAGCACATTCCCTCTGAACTCTTCCCAAACTGCCTTGAGTTCAAGCACACTGTTCTTCTGCAAAGTGGAAGGTTTTAACCCTATTTAATAAGGTGGCAAAGAGGAGCAGTTGACTTTAACAACATCCATCCTATGCAGGAGCCTGCGGGAAAGCTGAGGATGAATTTTTTCAGCAAAGAATAGACTTTCTATATTTCTTAATTATGTCTGGTAGAGTAGATGGATAGACAAGCTGAAATGAAAGAAACAATCTAGTCAGCTGAAGGATGCCAGTCTGATCGTATGTCCAGTGAACTGCTCTCCGTTGCTTAGTATACTTCCTTATAAACTTCATTCTCTTTTGGCTTCAGTAGGTCTTCTTGTGTGCATGAGATGAAAAGGAAAGGGAAAGGAGCTGCATTCTGGAAAATGGATTACTTAATTTCTGCTTCATCACTCATAGAGCTCTTTCGAAACCTCCAAATTAGAACCATTCCTACAAAAAAAAAAAAAAAAGAAGAAGAAGAAGAAGAAGGGGGAGTGGGGACAGGGACAGGGAGGAAGAGGTTATACTGTGGGTCAGTTTGCCCGTCATATAATTAAAAATGATAGGCAAGTGTAAATATTCCTGATATGTTGTATTCAACAACAGCAACTTTAATTTGGGGATTTCTTTCTCTCCCTCTCTCTCTCTTTTTTAATTCATGTTTTTTTCTTATTTTGAGGGGAGAAGGTGTTTTTAAATGGTACATTTCTCTCATGGCACCCATAGCTTTTGAAATGAATCAACAGCTAAATTTGACTGGGTTTCAACAAGAGTAACAAAAGGCTCAGCACCTGTTACAGGGAACTCAATGCAAACCAAATTTCAGTAGCAGGGCCTTGAAACATAGCCACTTCAGATCACAGTTTCTCCAAGTGCCAAAATTGTTTTAGCACAAGTAAAGCAGTCTCTCTTGGAAGAAAAAAAATTTTTTTTTTTTTCAAAAAATTTCAGTTATCAGGAAGTACAGTGAAATTTGACACACTACTGAGCAATTAAAAAACATAACAAGAGATGTTAGGCAATTTCAATTCCTGTATTTTTTCATAAAGACAATATGTTACACCTGATTGAATGTTCAGAAGAGATCTTCTAACTCCTTTGTTTCCTTGTCATTCCATTCAAGACAAGATGTCCTGGAAAAATGCTTGTTCTTTGTAACATGTTCCACAGGAAGACATTTTTGGAATAGATCAAAGAGCATGAGAGTATGTAGTTATGTTTATAGCACAAAACCCCTTAGCACCTCTAAAATTCACGAAGTTATTGAATTCTGCACCAGTTAAAAGTTGTGCATTAGAGGAGTGGGCACAGTCTGAATGGAAGTGTTAGTTTCTCTACTTTTGACAGTGCAGTCTTAGGGAATTGCTCTTCCCAGTGTTTCTCTGGTTATTTCAAAAATGAAGGTGATATTTAGGCATGGCAATAATCATGCTGAACACAGTTTTTTTAAAGTAGCACACAGATTATGCCTATTGAATACTTTTTGGATTTTGGGTTGGTTTTTATTTTGTTGGTTTGTTTTTTTTTCACACTCAAGGTTCATCCTGACCTATCCCACGTAGCTGTCTCCACTGATGCATCACACATTCTAGTATAACCCTGGATTGCAGATGTATATCACTGTTTTAGTGGAAGGCTATAAGTGTTATAAACTTAAGTGCAGACACAGCCACAGAATACAGAAGATGAGGAATAGCCACTCACAGCTAAAACACTGATATTATGTTTTCTTTTTTTTCCCCACTATGGTTCTATCCATAGCTGCCTTTATGTTGATGAGGCTCAAAAAACAGTCTGGGGATTCTGTTGACTCAATCAGAATCTTCCATTTTTCAACAAATATAATTTGTCATTTGTTTCTGAATGCTGAATACATCTCTCTATTCAGCAGAGTCTGAGGGATAGTCTTGTCGCTCTTGATGCATAGGAAGTTATGAGCGTAAGTCATGACCTTTTAATGTTCACGGGTGTTATCTGAATAAATCATTGACATTAAACAGTGTAACCACTTTTAGTCTGAAAGTTGACATTTTCAGAGCTTAAGCTCCACTGTCTGGCTAGTGCTGCACTTGCGCCAGAAGTCTGTGATGTCAGTCACTTCAAAACTGTTTTCACTGTACATTGAAATCTGTAATATCCTTAAAAGGAAGTATTAGATTTATTCAGGAGTTGTCGCTCTTTGCATCTTTCCTTACTGTTAACATAGATGAAAAACAGCAAAGCAGGTGATTGCTTCACAAGTTTCTCTCCTGTTAAGTTTTGATAGTTTCTTTGCTCATCAGAAAGATCCTTCCTAAACGTAGTCCTAGATGTTCAGGTGATAAGATGCAGATGATCCCAAATCCTGTCTCTAAACATCAATATGTTATCTTTGCTCATCTCATAAATTATGGTTGCAAAGATTAGCTCTCTCTAATCAGTTCTTGTGACTGCATATGTTTCTTCAGTTCTCTTTCCCTCTTTATTTTATGTAATTGAGGAAGAGCTGTGGTATTACTGGATATAGTTTGTTCTATTTATTTGGTCCAAGTTCTTCCTTATCATTTTATATTCTAAATTTGTATCTTCTCTCTGCCCCACAAATATGCACGGTACTTGCTGTAAGAAGTAACCTGTTAAATAAAGCATGCTCATTCAAAATGATAAATTAGATGAGTTAAGAGAGTCAGCTAAGTTAAATGAACAAACTTCTTTGCTATTGATTCTTGTCAAAGCTGTCTATGAATATGATGTAGCATGACAGGAATTAAGCAGTGATTTACAGACAGATGGGCTATGAGAGCAAATGAGGGACCACTCGGAGAGTCCATGCGAATAGTACTGATGGCTTGTGATCCCAGAAGCCTGTATCTTGCTAGGAGAGCTTGTTCTAAGAAGGATGTGCTCTCTATCTCTTTCTGATATTCTGTTTTATTTTTATTAAGGCTGAAGATGTTTGGTGTGCTGAAGATGTCTGTGTGCTGAAGTTCTAGAATAATAGGTCTGTTGTTCTGGAATGACATTAGTTCTAAAAATAAGATGACAAAGCTAAATCAAACTTGCATGTTTCGCATGATCATCCTTTTGAGAGGGGAATGAGTAGCAAAGTTTTTGCTTTTCACCTTTTTCTTGTAGACATAGCTGGTGCCTGCATTAAGCCTACTAGCTTAATGATTATTATATATTTTGTTCATCGGATACCTGTATCCCTTTACCAGATTTGAAGAATATAAAAGATGTGGTCCAGAGTTTAGGATGCCAGTATAGGATAAGCGAAATCTACACCAACTATCCACATTGATTCTGGAAATGGTTTGTGATGCAGATAGGAGCCCAGATTGCACTTATGTCAGTGAGACTGGGGTTCCTATAGTTTCCTTAACCTCACACCATGCCCCTTCAAACTCTTCACACTTTATAAATCTGTTACAGATTAAAACATGAACTCCAACATTTCAAGAGAGGGTAGGAAGATGTTAAAGATTTGTGAGGCAAACTTACTTAAAAGTAGCTGGTAAAATATCAGTTCAAAACGAAAGGCCTTTTTTTTTTTGTTTTGTTTTTTTGTCTTTCCCTCAGAATGTAAAGAGATTTCTATTTTCCTGAGTAAAAAATGCTTCTTCATACCAGGATGGGCTTGTGCATGGGAAATCATAATATACAGTATCATAGTAGAGTGCATAATTTAACTGTACAGTCTTCTACTAATATGCCTTTCAGTGTTAAGGTCAATATAATATTTCTCTCTTTTTTGTCCATGCTATCTTGTTGTGCTGATACAGTATCAAGTAGTTTCTTGAAATCCATATAAAATTTTGAACACTCATTTATTTTTATTGTGCATTCGTTCCAGGTTTTATATTCTATGCAGCCTAAACTATTTTATTGGCAACATTTGATGCTTGGATGATGTAGAGAGCTCTGTGCTGAGCTCCTGTTTCATTGGGACTGTGCTAGAAGCAATTAGAATATGCATTTTAAAACTAAGGGTTTGATCTGTAGCAGTTAGGATGAGGAAAAAGGAACTGGACCTTTTTGATTATCCATTTCTGAAATGTATATCAAAGCCTGCACCCAGACAGCAAGCTTCTTCATGTAAGTGTTCCCAAGTGCCACCCTCAGGTTCGTGAATGGTCTCATATTTAGACTGTGTCAGTCTCTGTGTTGTCCTAAACCAGCCAAAGCCGCCTTGTCTTCACTACCATGCCTACCCAGAACCATCTGTCCTGTTGGCTTAGCTTTTCAGCATGGCATCAAGGTATATTTGAAGGCTTGTTACATTGCACAAAACAACACATTTAGTCCTTGGGCTCCTTGCCTGCTTCCACATAATTGTGTATGGTGCTGGTAGAATTTAAGGTCTTCAAAAGGGATACAGAGAGAGAAAGACAAAACAAGGAACTGCCAGGTTGCTGAGCTCCTGTGATGGAGGCCTGCAGGATGGATGAAAATGCTGTCACGAGGTGGCAGGCTGGATGTGAGGTCAGCCCTGGGGCTTCTGCAGAGTTTCCGACGTTGAGGTGAATAGTTAGGATGAAGTTGAGGGACTTGCAGGAGTTATAGCCTAGCTGGTCAATGGGCACTTCCTCAGGCATGACCTTAAACCGACCCCCTGTTATAACTGTAAAGCATCGCATTGTAACCAGGAATCTCTCTCAGGACTACTTAGAATTTAAGAAGATATTGTTTTATGTCATTATAATTTTATGGAAAACTATCATAGCATTTAGTGAAGAATATTCATAAGTCATATGATGTAATTTTAATTGATTGAATTTTATAGTACAGCTATACTTCTTTATAAAATTTCTTTAAGCTTTATGTAATTGATTTTCAGAAGTCTCTTGAACTCCAAGGGAACTTTTTGCTTTCCTCCATATTATATATTATAGGAAAGGTTAAATGAGAATGCACAAGTACTAACAGTACTTCTAAGCAAGGTTTCACTTCACAATTTGTTGCTGAAAATTAGTATCCTGATTTTACATCAAGCATTACTCATAAGTTTTCAGCGTCAGTGTGTTACTATGAAAGAAGGAAAAAAAAGACATCTTAAAAGGAACGGTTCCTGCCTCAGTGCACACTGATCAAAGAAATGAAATACTCTATTTGCTCCTTTTAAGGTCATTTACTCCCTCCATCCCTTCATTTCTCTTCACCTTCAGCGTGGCCTCAAATATTAGTGCATGACTATTGCATGCCTTTATTTGGGAAATACTGGTGATTTGCTACTTCCAACAGGTTAGAGGTGCAGCCACTGTATAATCACATAAGGAACTATTTGAGACTTCTAGGTAGGTGATGGTTAATGGTGACTAGGCCTTGGGGGATGACTCAAGGCTGTCCGTAACCCAACTAAGCACCATGTACTGTAGCTGCAATGGAAGTTTTCACTACTGTGTATACGGAATAGAGAGAGGATTTGACTCCTTACTTTTTCTGCTTCCACCCTTGTGCCTACTATGTGCGGCTTGACAGGCTTTCTGAGATTCCTTGTTTTCCAAGTGCTGGGAATTTGCAGCTCTCTCAGAACTGAGTTGCCAGCAGGGGCCTAGGAAAGGTCTGAGCTCACTGTTTTTGGTGAGCTGGTCTGATATGACAAATACAGTGTACTCACGCCCTAGAACTGCTGAACCAAAACTTGGAAGATGGAGGCAGTACTCTAAATTAAATTGCATTCTCATGTCAGTAGAAAAACAGTGCCACACAAGTGTACCTTTTGTCAACAAACAGCCCGGGTCAATACTGGCTATCAGCACAGGGGTCCTCTAAATTTGGCGCATTAAGCATGAAACATAGGACCACTCTCTGGTATGAATGAATATTTAAATGATTTTTTTTTCACTGACAGATTTTACAATTTTTTTTTTCTCTCTTAAATTGAGTTGGAATGGCAATGGTAGTTGACACATTTTCCACTCAGCTGAAGGAGTTTTTAATGCATCTTGGAGCAGTGGGGTGCAAAAGTTTGGTAGTTTCTTTGCACTGAGTGCACAGGGAGAAGAAAACCAGTTCTAATTTGTTCTGTTTATTTGCTCATGCTTTGAAGCATAGGGTTTCAGCACAGCCGCTTCTCATGTGATAGCCCAGTTTGCTCAAGAGTCACTCTGTTTACTGTTGAGACTTACCCGGTATGAAAAAGATGATGTCGCAATCTCAGTATGCAATGTCATTCGTTAGTCAAATGTATCATCATACATTTGTCCCAGGAAAAAGGCCTCTCCCTTGCTGCCCAAGCCTACAATGAGTCCTAAAGACTTAATAGTTAATATGTTCTTGGATGTGGAAGGTGGTTCTTATCATTAGAACCTCAGAGTAGGCAAGATGTGAATCCATTCAGTTTTTATGTGGCCTGGACTTTTTTTTCTGTCAAAAAATATCATATACTTCAGGAAAGTTTATTAAAGAAATGATGACATGACAAGAGCCTGCCTGCAGAATAGTGAGGAAAAGCTCATATATTTTCCTAATGTAAACTTTCAAATACATTCTTAGTGCTATCTGTCAAATTTTATCCATACTTTCTCTGCAGGTGTGCACACTGCCACTCTACTTCTTGGCAATTACTTTGTAACTTTCAAAAAACCCCTTTCGGCTGCAGCACCTCAGGTGAAGAATGGCTTCAGCTGCTTTAAGTACCTGCTATTGGTCAAAATTATCTCTTTCAGCTTTGAAATCTTTTCTGTTTCCAGTACCACTTCCCCAGACCAGTATATTTCTATCAATCATAGATTTAAATTGTGCCACAAAATTAACAACGATCATTTGAGTACATATTATCTAAGTCAGAGCAGGCGACAGAAATCTAGTGATTAGTTTAAGATCCAAGTTCAATTCAGGTTTTAAGTAAGTGCACTGAAATCTTGGAAGATTTCTGTTTACGTGGTAGGCAGTTGTTTCATAAGCTGTTCCAGCATCTTGAGATAAAACTTCCTTAAAGTGTTTGGAAGTGGAACGTAAGTCCTTGCTGACTTGGGAAAGAGCAGATCTGAAGGTTGATATTCAAAGCATTAAAGGATTATATGGTTTGGTCATATTTATTATTAACTGACCATCTAATAGCGAAACTGACATTTGCCTTCAGAAGACACTTTACAATTATGTTTTAAAATAATAATGATAAAAAAGAGTCATCTTAAGTTTCCCATTGCAAAATCATTCTGTCTGTCTTACCTATGGCTGTTCAACTCTGATTACTGAATTTCATTCTTAAGCTAGGCACAATGATGTCCTTCAAAATCACACACTCAAAATATAAATATTGGCAGAACTTGGGTAGGACACTGTGCATACTTTGAGGCAGAGGCCTCATTCCATATATGCTTATACTTCCATAAGGAGAAATACAGAGAAGCTCTTTCTCAAAAAAAAAAAAAAAAAAAAAAAAAAAAGATGGAATTGAAATGGAGAGGTCACGATAGAAATGACTCAGTTTAGGAACATATAAAAAGGATAGATTTGGAGACTCTGGATTCATGAGCTGTGTTTCTGCTAGAAATTTCAACAGTTCCATAGCACAAACCCTGTAATTCAGCTGTCAGTGCTGTTGAATCATCGCAATTTGGTACCTGTTAGGCCTGTAGCAAAGTGGCTCTGAAGCTTTGCATCAAACACTTTCTTGGGAATTAGCCTAGAGATTATTTCTTGGGAAATAGCCCAAGGCCTCTTCCCAAGTCAGCCATCCTCTTCTGCTAGCTACATTGCTGGACCTCTCCAGAAATCTAACTCAAAACATAGAGCTTATCTGCATTGCCAAAACTCATTTTAATGCCACAGTATTGAGACCAATACTAGGAAGAGTGTGAGAGGGACTGGGACTATCTATTGGAAACAAGATTCTCGAGAATCTTTTCAGCCAATGCATTAAAAAAAAAAATCATACTTAATATTTAATTTAGTCTATCTCACCATTAAAAGGTAGGAGGGAATTTACACTGGGAGAAGGTTAGCCTACAGCTTCTTAATTTAGCGTTTTATTCATAAAAGTAGTTAAAATAGGAATTGAAATAAAATTAACCAAGCATCCAGGCATCTTTATATTCTGAGAAGTAGTTTTGGCGTGTGTGTGTATATATTCATATATACGTTCTTTATCAAAAGTGTTGCTTTAGTTTACATCTTATTTTTTGTGAAACAATATATTGAAAATATGTCACTGTATCACATTATCAAATGACTTTTAGCACATACAAAGCAAAATTTCATGTAGAAAAGGAGATAAAATCTTTAAGTCATGCCAGTTAGTACAGACTGAAATACTTCAATACACTTAATGTACGATAATTTAAATATTTTTAAATCATACTGTGACATTTTTAGCGAAACCATTAATATTTTGAATTTTGAAGCAAGATTTTTTTTTTAAAAAGACATTCACTCCAGGAAAATATCAGAATTATCTCTTTAGAATGTCTATTGTGCTCCCACATACTGGCATGTATGAAATGAATGTGATAATGTAAAAAAATATATTTTTAAAGTTTTGAAGTGATATAAAACCTTTTTTTTTAATCTGAGGACAATTTTAGCAGAAAAAAATATCTTTTAGATTTTTATGTTCAAAACATGTCAATCTGGTTTATTGAAAGAAATTTAGTTTTAACACCAAAATATATTGGATGCTGCCTTGCTTGGTCATTATTGCTACCTTCTTTCTAAATGAAAAACTCTCTGTTCGAAGATGTAGGGTGCCAATACGCTACAGAGAACAGATTTCAGGAATCTTTAAAGTAGTGTGAACGTGTGGCTTCACTCCAGCTCATTTTTGGAACTCTCTGTCAAACTCTAAAGTTTTCCACGCACACTCCACTGTGTGGTTACCACCACACGTATCCATACGTCAAGTGTTCAGCCGCTGCAGACAGACAAGCAACGTAAAATCTGTAAGCCCACGTGATTAAGAGCTGATGTAATAATGAGCAGGGTTGCACAAGTGGAAGCTTCAGGCTAAAATAGTCAGGCTTAGTTTAAGAAAGATGTAAAAGAGAGAATACTGAGAGGCAATCACCAGCACTGTCCTTTCTATATGAACATGTAGAATGACATCTTCATCACTCATGACAAAATTTCTTGGTTTAGGTTCTTTTTAACTATCATCTCTCCAATAGGCTTCTAGCAGAGTGCTTAACTATAATTGATCTGTTTTTCAGGGGGTTGCCATTGGAGAGTATTAACCAAGAGTAAATTTAACTGACTTATATTCCAGATGCCAGGGCATCCTTATGAAAATACATCTGCAAGGTTGTTTTTCTATGGATATCAATTCAGTAGCCCTTAAAGACAAAATATGGAACCATTAGTTGCAGACATCTGCTTCACTATCAACCAGTAAATAAGAAATTTATAATACTGAGTTGTCCTTGTTTTGTCATAATATAACACCATCCCACTTGGTTGCATGTGGCTACTTAGCTGCCACTGCAGAGGGGTGGGGATAAGAGATAGAGGGAGAGAGTCTCCAATATTCTAGAAAGGCTGTTGGTTATCTCAGAGGAAGCAGTATCAAGTTTCCTAAATGCCAAACACTATTGCTATCTATCTAATATTTATAATACATCTCATATTTATAAAAAAAAAATGAACTGCATGCGTTACTATTTTTGCTATCCTAGGTAAAGATATGAGCAGAAATAGAGGGTGATACATTTAACACTGGACTGTACTTAACTTTCAAACCTTCTGATACAGTTGTTCTGGGAGAGATGGGCTGAGGCAGGCAAAGATCTCAGGATGAGAGGGAGACAAAACCAATGGAAAAGCCACAAAGCTTGCTAGTGCATTTAAGAAGCTGGAAGAGAAAACTAATGGTAGAAGAGAAAAATTATTTGAACAAGGTTGATGTGCTTGTGCAAAGGAATGTAAAATGACTTTATATGCTTATACGGCATAGACCTAACCTGAAATTTTAAAATCTATTTTATAATTTATGTGCACTGTTTTCTATAGGGATTTTTGTGGCACCAGTTAAAGCCAGACTTGAGCGAACACTTAGAGCTTGCTTAGGTCTTAAGTGTCTTTTGATGTAAGTATTATCTTTTATTGTTCCTGAATAGGTGAGAGAATGGAAAGACAGGGGGAAATATAGGAACATAAATGAAATAGGACTTTTATGGAAGCATCAGCTAAAGCCATTTAAAGAGATTTGTGTTATTACATTTAATTTCCTCCAGATGTTCTTGCAAAAGAAGGATTTGGATTAACCTGGGAAGGTCAACAGAAAAGCATGGTTTCCTGCTTTTGAAGGTGGCGGGGGGGAAAGACCACTGCACTGGCCTGACAGCTTTGCAATTATCAGAGTAGTTATTGATTTTACTTGCAGTACAGTGCCTGCAGAGCTCACCGAGGAAAAGGGGAAAGGTTTTGGAAGAGGCACCACCATGGCAGCTATTTAAATTCTAGGAACTTGCCTGTTATTCAGAGTCCCTGACAAGCTGATTTGGAAGAGGGTCTTTATGTTAGCAATAGATTAACAATATTTGCATTTAGTCTGGGTTTTATGCGACTAAATGTTGACTTTGACAAAAAAAAAGAAAAAAGAGGGGAAAAAAAAGGAAAACTATCACCAGAAATAGCTTTAATTAGCATCCTGGTTGACAACATCAGCAGCAGAGGCTGAAGCATCTTATCACTCTTATTGACTGCCTTGCAAGAGGTTTATCTCTAGATACACTAGAACACTAAAAAGTAGAAGAATTAGATGTTCTGGATTTAGGGTGATGAATATGGTAGGAAACTTAAATGGCTTTCAGCTGAAGTCGTATGAACTAATACAATGTTAAACAAGATTTTGTTGCCTGAAGAACTAGTGGCAAGCTATCTGTGGAAATTGTGTATTTGACTACAGAAGGTTAAATAGATGTGTTTTTTTTTCCCTAGCTTGTGTTGACTACGAGGTCCTCACTTTTGATTCCTAATGATTCTACAAAAGGCCCTGGCATAACCAAAAACTGCTGATACATCAAGGGGGCAAGTATATGCATAACTGCACTCCTGCACCACCTTCTCTGGGGAAGACTTAAATGTAAAATCACATGGACCAAACAGAAATAATAAACAATAAAATTTACCCCACATGTCTTTTCTTTAACCTTAATCCCCTTCCTCAAACACCCACGCAGCAAACTCTTAAAAGAAAATAAGGGTCCATAATAGGCTGCTTGGAAAACCGTTACTGTGAATGTTACTGAGGCTGATTAAGATTTAGATGATTTTTCATTTGTATTTTTCCCAGTGTAGAAAAATGGGCCAGAATTTGGAAGCAGATGTTACTGGCAGGTCAGAGAAGCATTCCACCACCTCTCTCTGGCTTGGGAAAATAATGCTGAAGACCCAAAATTTCCTCCATCTTTATTAGACAAAGTAGGTGATAGAACTCAATTTTCTATATCTCAGTTTGCATGTCTCGTATGTTTACCATATCAGCATGCTCTGATAAAGGAGTTACAGCAATGCTCATTAATCATATTCCCCATCTTCCACTATGAAAGTAAAACAATGTGTCATTTTTAAATACCATAAAAGGAAACTATTTTACAAGGATAGTTCAGTCATTTTTCTATTTTCTCTTTCTTATAATAGTACTTTGCATTGTACATTTTTTTGTACATTTGCATTTGTAATAGTAATTTGCATTGTACTATATTGCAAATAATTAGACCCTAATCTTTACTCATTTACTTTCCACTTTCAGCTTTGCTTTCAGAGTCAATATTATGTTCTTTGACCATGTATGTGTTACTGTTGTTGTTGTTTTAATCTATGTCCAGTTAGAACTGGGATCATGTTTGAGTTTTATTCAGAAAGAAGAAATTTGAATTTTCTTAGTAAAGATTGCACTATGCTGCCTGTGAACAATCTCAGAACTTGCAGGTGTTTTCAAAAATTATTTAACACACAGCTCTTGAGTAAATATAAAACAATAGTATATAGACTGCCTGTTAGACTGTTTATGACTGGGAAAAGGAGCTAAACAAGACAAATAAAAAGCTAGAATACATGCAATCTAAACCTCTCTAATCTCTTTGGACTTCAGGGCTGACTGGCAGATCAGAGAAACATGGAGGGGTAGAGGGACCAGAAAGCGTGTGTGGAATTTGGTAGGGTTGGTGGAGAACTATCATTGTATTCATCTCCACAAGCCTGACTGCAGTTGCCACACCATACTGGAGTCAGAGTTGTGTTCCAGGGCAGGCTGCTCCAAACAGCTTCTTTCAACATGTTTGATTTGTTTGTTTTAATTTGCTTCTGTCTATGAAGGTGAAGTTAAATGGTCTTTTTCTGAATATTATTCCCAGATCCAGAATCGGTTGGCTCTCTATAGCAGGCTGAAGTGAAAGGCTGCCTGCCACGTGCATCCTGCTATGGTGGGAATAGATATTTGAGATCATTTAGATCCCATCTGTGACTGCAGCACATGCTCGTTAGCACACCAGAGGGAGTTTTATTCCTTCTGAATCATAAGTTCTCTGTAATACATAGCCTATCTCTGAGAGAAAAGAGAAAGATATTGTGGATATAATACAAGTTGCCTGTAGAAAATATTTTTTTCCTTCCTAAGTCACTCTGTTATGGCAGTGCTCTTCTAGTGCCTCACCTCTTGTCCTCCAAGGATCTACAATGCCATGAGGAATTATTATCAGTACTTTACAGCCTTATAAACTTGGTCTTTGTATGAGACCTTCCATTTCCAAGGAATACTGATGGAA
>JAWLRI010000494.1:2547094-2582635 GCA_034781795.1 Crypturellus tataupa | reverse complement strand
ATTATTATCAGTACTTTACAGCCTTATAAACTTGGTCTTTGTATGAGACCTTCCATTTCCAAGGAATACTGATGGAAACTACTCACCCAGATGTGTGACAACAACCAACAAGTACCAGTTTTGGTGTCACGGTGTCACAACGGCCAGTGGTGAAGTGAAAAAGTAGAAAAGGGTCAGGAGACTGAAGGACTGAGAAGAATAAAAGTGAAGAAGTTAGAACATGAAATCTGCTGTGTTGGGCAGAAACCACATCAGGATGAGGTGATATAGAGAATGCTGAGAAGTAGGAAGCCTCAAGTTCAATGTCTTGTTAACTGTTAAGCTCCATAGTGGATCATCAAGGAAATAATAGTGACATGTTTAGGAACCTGTTTTGGAATCTCCCGGTGTAAGAGAACATTATGATGACAGCTTTGTCATCGATTTACTTTCTAATGTTTTTCATGGTAACAGCTCAGATGATAGCAATAAGCGGACCATAGTCTACCTTTTTCTTACCACTAATGTTCATTGAACAACATTTAATTGAGAGAATGTATGTTGACATGCATAACATAGACCAGGGATTTGAGTTGAAATTGATTGAGTGCAGCTCTTCTAAACTTATTTATGAATATTCAAATGCAGATGGATAGTGAAAAGGTTTAATTTCCACTTATGTTGTTTGCACAATTCTTATGATGTAAGCATTAATTGAACATGCTCTGGGTTGGTGTGGAGCAATCAAGCATGTCCAATTTTCATAAGCAGAAGTCAGAGGTCAGTTTTGAACAGGTTCCAAGCAATCTAGTTTTAAAAATGTATTTACTTTTGATCAGCTGTTGCATTTAAGACTTGAAAAATTAGCATTAGACAAAAAGGTAGCAAGTTTTTGGAACAGCAAATCTTGTAAGTTCCTTCTTTATATTTGTGGAGTATAGGGATGTAGGTGTGAAATGAAGTTCAACTTCCTTCAATCCTCTTTTTGGTTAGGTACCTCGTCATGCACATCTTTGTACTCCTGAGGTTTCAATTCAAATATGCAGTCATTAACTGTTTTCATAAAAATCTTACTACACAGGATAAGTCCAAGTGATTTTGATCTGACAACCCCATAGCAATAATGAGTCACGATGCTTTTTGATGTATGAGATATGCAGCGTTCCACACCTGCTGAGTAATATTATTTACATACTAAGCGACATCAGTATGGGGTATTCTAAAATCTGTATTTTGCTAGGAAATTGTTTTATCCATGCAATGATCTTTATTACTTTCTATTTCATCAACAGATGGAATTTTTCTTACGCACTGCATCACTAGGAAAGGACACGTTTCCTATCCTCCTGCTTTTCATTGTGTTCACCTAATGATTTGCAAACAGTTAAAGCGTGAGTAGAAAGATGTAAGTAGATTTCCATTTTGTCCACAACAGTAATGTATTTATTTATTTATTCATTTGATTACTGGGGGGACACACCATTAAGATACACATCTCATTTCCAATTTAGATACCTCATAAATTCTGCTTTGTTGATAAATTAATAGGAAGGTCTAGGGATTTCAGTCAGGGAATTTCTGCCACATAAAACATTCTACTTTCCCCTGGGTTTTTTATTGACCTAGAAAGGAAAATACAGCCCAATGTTTCTGGAAATCTACCTTAGGAATTAAGAGCTGTTACTTAAAGATATTTAGAATGGTACTGGTACAGCAGCATACTGTACTATATAATACAGTGAACAAGGATTGATTTCTTGGTTCAACTGCTAAACACACACACAAAAAAAAAAAACAAACCAAACCAACCAAACAAATAAAAACACAACACACACACAATTGTTTATGATTAAATAAAAAGCAAAACTTTTCAGTTTTTCTCATGAGGACAAAATGTTACAAGCATTCCCTCTGTATTAAACAAAGTACATGATTGCTACTGAATTAAAGTGCTTTTGTATTTTAGATTACTGTAAGGAAGGCAATAAATGCCTTGAATCAGGCTATTGGCATTGCCTCTTCACACTGAGAAATAGTTCACAAATGGTGCAAGACTCCTTAGGTTACTCTTCTTTATTTTTTCTACAAATTTTGGGCTTGTGTTTCTTGAGAGAGGCTGTGGGCATTTAGTGCAGAATGTCTCTCTCTCAGTCTCTCATTTAAACACATTTTTCTTGACTTGAAAAACAAAAACAAACAAATCCCCCCAAACTCACTGTTCGTACCTATTCTTACCCGTGGTGAGCATACAAATGAAACAAAGAGGAAGGATCTTTCTCTCCCAAATTGACTACCAATTTCTTATCAATGAGAGGGAGGTTCAAAAATAAACATATCTCATAGCTCATTAGACAAGACACTCTCTTGGAAGGTGGAAGATGAAG
The DNA here is from genome assembly GCA_034781795.1 of Crypturellus tataupa. NCBI lineage: Eukaryota > Metazoa > Chordata > Aves > Tinamiformes > Tinamidae > Crypturellus > Crypturellus tataupa. The sequence continues at coordinate 2,580,272 of JAWLRI010000494.1, read as the reverse complement.
GCTCAGATAACTTCAGTAAGTGGTAAGAGTTAAATCCAGATTTCCCACTAAGTGTGTGTTTGCCTAGGAAAATTCAGATTTTTTTTCACTTTACCCCTGAAAAATCAAGAGAAAGCATTTTGTCCCAGCCTGCAGGTTTTATGCTCCCAAACATGAAAAGAAGTAGTTGAAGGATTTTTAAAAGCCCAACTGACAATTCCTGCTGATTTCAGAAGGTGTTCAGGCATGAAGATGCTTTTAAAGTTCTCAAACAGTTGCTACTGTCTGCATAAATATATGTATATGCACAGCTTATGTATCACCCTAGGATATTTGTCTGAGAATGGAATTTGGGTGTGAAATCATAGCATATTGTCTTTATCGGGGATATGTTAAGGTAGAGACATAGTGAGGATGAAAGCAGATTCAAATCAAATTCACATCAGGGTGCTTTCTAATGTTGACCATAAATATCAGTGTGTCTTGATGATGTACCTCCTTCCACCTGTTGATATCTCATACATCTGTATGAGAAAAGAATGCAGCACAAGCTAGGATGAGGTAAAGCAATGCAACAGGTGGAAGTAGAGTACCCAGTTCTCCTGCTGTAGGGCTTGTATTAGCTCAGAGCAGGCTCCCCATGTTTAAAGAAATGGAGGTTAGACGGTCCCAGGCAAGGCAGGAAGGTGAGTTTCAGTCAGTATAAAAAGTCACTTGGGCTAAAATTAAATTGCAGCGTTAGATTATTTGAAAGAAAAGGTAAAGTTTATCTGGAGAGAGAAAAAAAAAGAAAAAAAAAAAGCCTATCCCATGACTGAGAAGACGATACAGTTTTGAACAGAAATGATCAAATACTTCTGTGGTATACTGGTTTACAATTGGAACCCATCTGTGGACTGCAAATTGCTTTCTGGATAACTGGTCCTTACTGCATCAGACTGATATTTTTGTCTGATGCTCATTGACAAGTGATTACTTTTCAGACCTCATATTTGAAGATGCTTTCAAGATAAACTCTGCTCAGCTGCTCAGACTTTCTGGAAAAAAAACCTCTCTGTAAAAAGAATGCTCTCTGAAATAGAGTACCTGGCTAAAGTTGTATATCGCCCTACTAGTGTTAGCTCCATTCAAAGCAGATCAGGCAGACCTCTGGATAACCTTCCTGAATAAATATTCTTCAATATGACATTATTTTCCTTCTTGTTATTCATTTAAGCTAAAAGTTGCAATCGTCATATTATGCTTATCTCTGGAGTAGCAAAAAGCTCACCAATATATCATCATACCTTTAAAAATCATATCTGTAGAGATATTTCACGTAATAAATTCTCCAAGTCCTTTCTAATCAAGTTCAAAAATCTCACCAGGAACCATTGTATGGCATAGTGGAAAACAGTGTCCCAGTATGAAATTCTCCTTTAGCACACTCAGTCTTGGCAAGCTTATCACGGGTGTTGAATTGAAGTCTCTGGAGTATGTGATCCTGTCATACCCTGTGTTTCTACAAGCTGAGAGCTGTCACAGGTGCTCTTTAGTGGGCTCCAGTTAGGGTTTTCTATTTTGGTTCTCCTTTTATCCGTTCTTTATAAAACCTCTAGAAAGCCTCTCGATAGGTATTACAGGTGGCGCACAGGAAAGGACCAAAGTACACGAACAACTAATATTCTCCATCAGCTTGCTCCATTTGTTCGTGCTGAGATGGAGAGTGGGGTGGGGAGACTGGGCAGGAGTGGGAGAGCTGGCCAAAGATGCACTTTGCCCCTGTGCTGTCACAGGTCTTGCCCAGCAAATGCCTGGGAATCTGGGGAAGTTTGACAAATCCACTAGCCGTTCTGTGAGTGCTGCACTGAGCTAAAGCTATCCTGAAAAATTTAGGTCCTGAGATTTTATTGCTAAGCTTATGGAGAGCCTTTTATTCAAAGGGGTGCTTTTATGGAACAATAGATGCCTCATTTCTCCATGGACTCATCTATATTCACTTTTACAAGAACAGTAAGGAAATAGTGACACTCAATACTAAAAGATAAACAGACATTTGTGTAACTCAGCAGTTAAAGAACACTTTTAGTAAACAACAAACAAACAGTGCCATTAAATGGCTCTTTGATCCCTGCTTATTTAGATTCTGTTTTGGGAGCTGCAAGACCAACTAATTGGCCAAGAAGACATTCAAAGCCAATCATTCAGACAGGAGATTTATAGCAAAACTTTTAATTTAAGAGCTTTTTACCTTTGTAAAAGTGTCTGTATCCTTCTTAACTCTCTATATAGAAAATATAATCAAAAGTTGTGGCTATGCTGGTATGGCAGTCTAAATAACAGGCCTCTCCCCTGCTCTTAGTTTCTAAAACTGCCTTCAAACCTTCTATGCTATGGAGTTTTTAGTGTTGTGGTGGTTTTATTATCTCTAAAAGGTGGATTAAATAATTTTATGATTATTTGAATTGTTATGAAGAATGTAGATAGGAGAATGCCGTAAATCTTAGAAGCAGCCATCCAAATAGGAAGGATGGCTGAAGGCAATGAATATATGCCATAGAAAACCGAACTGCAGCTCTTTGGAAGAGCTATAACTCCATAGGCATAAAAGTCAGCACTGAGTTGGTGCCAGACAAACCAGTTTGCTCTGCTTCGACAAACAGAAATGTTTCAATTTTGGAAGGATCATAAATATCCTTTCAATTCTCATATGCAAAAACTGAAGCAAAATGTTTTGTTCTGTTTGGGTTATCCTAAATCCCCTCAGAAGTGTAATTTTCACAGCTGTAGTTTCCTTTTGGAGGGAAGGGAGAATCTTAACCCAAAAAAAAAAAAAAAAAATCCCAGAGAGCCTTTTTATAGACTTTTTTCTTTTTTGTAAGGAAGATGTTAAATAAATTTAATGTGCATTATTAAAGAAAAGCTTTGTGATGCGAAAAGTGATTTGCCAGGCAGAAACAATGAAAATGGAGACTGCAGCAACAGGGAGATGTGTAAGCATCAACTATTTGTTGCACTGGAGGACAGGCAGAGTGGACTGGACCTCCAAGCTGTCTGGAAAGCAGAGACCTGTGGGGGATGAAAGTTCAGCGAGGCCCTGTGACGTTCAAAAACATCTAAGCAGAAAAAAAAAAAAAAGAAAATATGCTTATCTGGAAGAAATAGAAAGGTTCTGGCAGCTGGCTAGGTGGGGTTTTGTTTTGCTCATTGAACAGCAACAGTGAGCAGAAGTGGCAAAAGAACACCAGGGTCTCACAAAGTGTATTTTCTAGGGATGTGCAAGTGTGTAAGGCTTTGGCTACTTTTGGCGTCTTCTAAAGCGCAGGGAGTCTGTGCTAGTGGCTGGAAGGAAAAGCTCTTGGTAAGGCATACTGCAGGGTTCTCAAGGGAAATCTCCAGTCCCTGAAGTGCTCTAGGCAATGCAGGATGAAATCCTCTCTCCATTGTAATCAAAAGGCCACTTAATTTAATGGAGACAAGATTTCATCTGTTGAAACATGCAACTGTCTTACATTTGAGTCATTCATTGCCATGTTAAGCACTGCTGAAGCAGCTTGTTAGTATTTTTATATCCTCTTTGCATTGATCAAATAGATTTATTTAGAGCAACGGTAAATTTACTGTCTCAAACATTACAACAGTGTGCTGTCTGTAAAGGTACATATGAAGCAATACTGAAAAGTTTAACTTTGAAAATAAGGATTTTGAGGAAGCCAGACCAGACATAATCATATATCTCTAGGTTTGGACTACCTTTAGATGGCTTAAGGTAATAGGAGGTTAGAATCTGAGTGGTTTACAATATGAGAGCAGAGGTACTTCATTAGATTAGAACTTTAAATGTGCTTTTTTATTATTATTATTTATTTTTCCAGGTGAATTATCTACTTAGAGCATTAGCAGAAATAAAAACTCCCTTCTTGCTATTTGGAATAGATCTCCTTTACAAAGGTTTGCTAGAAACACTTCAAAGACTGACGCATGGGCATATATGTAATTTCCTTTCACATGGCATAGAACTTTTGGGTTTGGTGTAGATATTGAAGAGCTCAGGGAATGCTAGTTTCCTTTTCCTTTTTGATGTCTCAGTTAAAATCATCTTAGCATCCTGTATAGGAGACCTTAGGCAGAGGGGTTCTTCATATACACATTCCTACTCCAAATTAAATTTATATACCAAATGTGTATCAAGTACTTTCATCTCAAACTAAGACTTGGCATGGCATCTGTTAAAATCAGGTGAGGAATTCATGTTGACAGGAATGATTTGGGTGATACAGCTGTGCAGGCAAACCACAAGAACAATCAATCTATAGACCTTGCTGAAAGACAGGAGGAAAATCCTGACAAATTATATTTCTCCATCCTTCCTGTGTTTCATGGAATATCTAATGTCCATGAGAACTGGAAAGGATCTTGACTTTTTGATAGCATATCTTAAAGAGCAAGGCAGTTTACAGAGCAAGTAAAAGTGCTTGCTTCAGGAAGATGAACTGTGACAGTTTTATCAAGTTTTTAATTTATATTTTAAGGAGGTGTAAGTGATTCCAATCAGAAGCTTAAACTAGCTATTTATATTCTTTGGCATATCTAAGCTAATGTATGTGAACTTGTCCAAAATTATTTGGCTTGGAAATTGAGATGGAAATTTCATGAGAATGTAATGGGAGATGTTTCTAGTAGCTCACGAATTTTCAATGTTGGAAACAATATAAAGAAAATCCTTCATTTGTGTGTAGGAAAAACAAGATTTTTAATGATAGCAATATTCAAACAAAATACTTGAGAACAGTCAATTTTTATAAACTGTGAGGTAACAAACGGAAAACTTACTTTGTTGCGACAAATTGGTCCTCCTGTTGGGGGATTGGGGGATAATTGATGAGCTAAACTCATCGATTTGGACTCTGGTCCATTTGCCAGTCTACCTCTCTTAAGAGATAAGGACTTTACTCTCAATGGCAAGAATTCCTGTTTTCTGTAACTCTGATAGAAACTATTGTATAAAAGCCAAGATAAAATATATAGACTAAACCTTTAACCACACATTATAGTACTGGGATGAGCGAGTTTAAATTAAAACAAAAATCTGATCTCACACTGGAATGTTCTGTTTCAGGAAGTGGTACTGCTAAGAATGCAATTTAAGGTATTGTTTTAGCAATATTTACCAGTCTGCTGTGATGCATCAAAGCTAATTAGAAGCTGAACAAAATATAGACTTTGTTAGATGTGGCAGTTCAAGGACAGGGGACATGAACTCTGTGTACAGAATTGCTCAAGACTGCTGAGGGCACCCTCACCAGATACACAGTGCTTGTGCACAGCATTTCCATAAGCACAATATTTACCCTAAAAGGTACTGTGAGAAAATTGCTTAAGAAAGGGGAAATCAGAGAAAAATTAGGGCCTAACAGAAGTTGTGGTATTAGAGACTTCCTTGAGGTGAGAGATAGTTACACTTCCAGGATGGTTGGTAGGGATGGAATCTACTTCTACATGATTCCCTCAGCAACACAATCACCTGCCCTCTTAGCACACACTAGTAAGAGTGGAGCAGAATGGAGATAGCGTGGCCAAAATTTGTTGGCTTCCCTGCGGAGGGGGTAACCTGATGGTGCCACTCAGCTGATGAGTGATTGGAGGGTGGAGCAGAGTGAAGACACCGCAGCCAAACTCTTTTGTACTCCCTGCAGAAGTGGCAATCTGGTCATACCATGCAGCTGATAAGCCATGCAGTATGATAAGATGTCTGCTGCTGGGCCAACAGTGGTGGCAGATCAGTCCCTTATGATGGACTTTGCTTAATTTTTTCCTCATTCTAATCTCATTATAATACCAATACACATCCCCTTCCCAAAAGTTGCCCATCTCCAAGGAACAACAACTCCTCACTGAGCATGCTCTCTAGATTTTAGGTTGACTTGAGAGACCTTTTAAACCAATGAATAACAATTGTAAGTATGACTACAGTGACTCAAGCTCCACCTAAATGTAAAAGAAAATATGTAAAAGATGAACTAAGGAGAGAAAGAGTAGGAAGAAAGAAGAAGCTCCCTTCTAAGGGAAGAAGGGAGAGGAGACTCAGAAGGGAGAGGGAAGACTCCATGATAACTTCTGAATCAGTTGATGGGTTGGACCCCTTTCCTCCCCTTGGGTTGGGATGGTGCCTGAGGAGACTCCTCGAGGTTGAGAGCCATCTCTCATCTTCTTGGGTGAGTGATGACTGTGCATTTGTACACTTGGCACTAGCAAAGAACCCTGCGCTGTATTAGAGAATTTCCTGTACTGACATTCGAAACCTGCTGTGTAAAAGTTGCATTTGAATAAATTGTGCTATTTGTGAACTTGACTATTTGTTTTGAAGGTGTTTGGACCTACAGTTGACAGACTGTTTGTGAATCCAGTCACAGGCCAGAGTTGGGCCTATAGTTACCACAGTATTTGGTATCCCTCTGAAGAGATGAGTCCAGCCGCTCTCAGTCCCTCTAAAATTTGAGGATCAGTTGGAATGCAAGGGGATTCATCTCTTACCAAATTTGCACATACACAGCCCACTCCCCTCCTTCATACCACAAGAGGTACACAGAAACAGTAAAATGTAATAAAAAATACTTGTCTAGGTGTGAAAATGTTGCAGTTTGAAAGCCATAGTGGTGGTGGGGGGAGGAGATATCAAATATCAGTATCAGATTCACAGTCTGAGGATCGTAGGTCCAATCGCCTTCCTAGGGGCAAATCAAGTTCCCAAATAGTGTAATCTTCTATAAGTTTGATATAGAGAATGCAGTTCACTCCTTAGTTTAAGAAAAAAAAAGTAAGAACATACCAAGACACTAGAAGACTAGTTTAAAAAAATATTTTTCTTCAACATTGTTCTATGTTCAAGGAGAAAATAAAGGGGGAAAAGTAAATCCTGAGATCTTAGAACTAAGTTTTTAAACTTTTTTCCTGTTTGATTTTCTCATTACACTGACAGACTTGAGAGTAGAATTCTCCTGGCATGATTTCTGTCCTTTTAAAACTCTTTGCTATGAGGATGAAGGCAGCAGCAGAATAAAACTTCTCTTGCTGTAATTGTAGTGATGAAGCTCAAGGAGGTCACAGAGGGAATGAGTTTCACAGCTCGTGTTTGAACCCGGCTACTTTTTGCCTGGAGGTCAGGCTGTCTTTTAAATTTGCAAGATTTTTTTTCTGAAAAATCTGAAATCCTCAAAATTTGTCAGCTTCCCATAGCCTCTTGCTATTTAACAATATCCTTAGTTGCAGCAAAAGTTTTGAAATGGCCAGTCCATCAAAGTGTAGTGGGATGAACAAGGTGAGAAGCTCAAGACATTAGGAAAGTTGATAGCAACCAGTCTCTCCTGTTGTTCTACACCAAGCCAGCACTGCCTGTGGTCTGATTGATTATCACTTACAAAAATCCTAGCCCCATTGATTTTGGTAGGGATTTAGATTTGATTGTAACCCTTGTAAATGATATCCAAATCTGCCTAATGTGAATAATATCCAATTAAATCTGATTATTTAATCTGATGATTTAATCTTAATTGTGCGGATGAAAAAGATGGTATTAAGACAAGGCAAAGTTTCTCACAGGAGGTTATTAGGAAAATTAAGGATTAGAGGGTGAGACATGGGTGATTACTTTTTAAGATGTAGGCAGAAAACACATCAGGAATAAACAACTGCTTTTTAAAACAATGCAAAATGAGAAGAAGGATACCCTGAATGCTCTTCTAGGACTGGCCCCAGCTTCTGGGGTTTGCCTTCCATGGAAATGTAGTACCCGGGGATCAGGTCTTTTTCATCCAGACTTTGCTATACAGGAGTGATGCCTTAGTATTCCCTTAATCAGGCAGCTGTTTCAAGGTGAACATGTGTTTTGGCTTCCTTTTTTTAAATGACCCTAATCCAGCAAAGTACATACTTAATTGCAGACATGTGAAGAGTGCAGTGAGATTGTTTCTATGACAGACAAGACAAGAATACACATCAATGTGTCCCTGGGCCTACAGCAACAATATTAGCATTTGATAGGATCATGTTCAGAGCGTTACACAGGCACAATGAAAGTAGCTCGCACCTTACTGCTTTGCTGACACGGGACACCTTTTTAACAAAGGTGAGCAAACATTGAACCTAACATTGTTTTTATATTTAAGCAAGTGACTGCAGAAAATCTAACATTAAACAGCATCTCAGATTCCCCTCCCTTTCGTGTTTCCAAAGTGATGTTCAGCCTAATTATTATCACACAAAGTTGGAAGTCCATGCACATCACATAATGACATTTTATTTTGTCATAATCTTCTGGTTGAATTAGTGTAATTGACCCATCTGCTGTGATTCTGTAATACTTGCAGTGTGTTGCAGAACACACATACAATATTTTGTTTTTCTTTGAGTAGAGAATTGCTTATGTTTGTTAACTATATATCTACATTCTATAAAAATCGCTCACCTGAAGAAGGACACATTATAAAAATTTCTCCTTTCACATTCCTTAAACTAGAATCTAATCTATATATTTAATGGTATTGTATGGTGTTATTAATTTCAGTAATTAGCAATGGTATCTATATTGTTTTTTCTTTTACAAACTACTTTTTTCTTTTTTTAAGTTTGTGTAGCCCTGGCGAATACAGGTGCTTCCTTTTGATTCCTCTTTCTCTTTCAGAGTGCATCCTGTACCCACCTGACAAGACACTATTTACTGTGAGTGGCAACAAATGTGAGGAGACAGCCTTTAGTACATATAGATAGGCTCATTTACACACAAGTTGCCCTGGATTCTGTGAGAATAGAATTGCCTTTCTTTGTACATTCTTGCATTTATGCACTGGCAACCAGCAAAAATAATTGCTGCATATAACAGAGCACTAACTCTCTCTAAAGTTTTTAGTTCTGTTTTGTGGTTGCATTTTTTTTTCAATATATAAATTCCTTAATTAAAAAAAAACAAAACTTAAAGAACAGATAAGATCCTGCAGACAGGATTTTATTTATGGATGGGGAAAATATTATACGGACACAAAACTGTAATTGTGTGTTTAATTCAAAGGAATTACATTGCCTCTCTGCTATGACAATGAACAGAAGCTGCTCTCTGGTGTCTGCAAATCAATGAATAATATTTCTAGTGCAAAAGCATTGAAGATGCAATAGTGAACAGTAAAGAGAAAAAGGTTGCTTCTGATTCGATGAAAGGTTTCCCTTTTACATCTTGTTCTATAATAGTGCTTACCGTTACTTGGAATGAAATACTGAGGTACTTTTGACCTTTGGTGCTGACAAACTTAACTCCTAGCAACCCACTATTTATTTGAAATCCAGTACACAGGACTGAAATCTGATACACAGGACTGGTCAAAATGTAGCCTTTTCACAAGGTATCCCGTTTTGATCCAGATGCCAAAAAAATAAGGATATCAAAGGTATTGCAGACCAGAGAGCAATTGTTACTCTAGAAAACCTCTAAGAGTTTTGACTCTTGCCAACATGTTTTTATATGTTGTAAATGAAATTATGATGTTAGTAAGTGTCATTTATTGGTATTGGAAGAGATTTTAGCTGTCCAAACTTTTAATTTGGCATTAATTTAAATTTAATATCAGACTATTTAAAATTACATTTCTTCTGCTTCGAGTAGTACGTTACTGTTGTCTTTCTATTCAAACTCTTCTCTTTTCCTCTTGATTTTATAGGATGCTACAGCACACCTATTGGTTGTTATGAGTGTATGCCAGAAACCCAGAATATAGTTTTAGTGAAAAGATTTTTCAAATATATCTTTTTCAAGTATATCTGCTTCTTTCAGGGGAACTCTGCAATACACATAATTAATATTCACCATAACTATGGAGGGATGTGGAAAAAAAAAGTCTAAAGAACAGCACTAACACATGTCCACCATGTCTTCTTGCCCAAGAAGCTATTAAGAATCTCATTTAATAAAGATCTGGGAAGAGAAAAGCATGGAGAGAGAAATTTTCTAAGGGTTGGATTTAGAATTGAAGTTCCACATCTACCATGATGATATCACTCTTTCACACAGAACAAGGGTAGTTAAGCCTCCAGGACCTTCATTTCCTCTAGAAATCTTTCATGTAATATATATGAAGGTTAAGAAACTACTGCGTTTTGTTTCTATGATTATGCAATGCTTAAGTCTAAGTCTCTTGCCTTAGTATAGATTTTTCTTCTGTTTAATAGACTCAGCTTCTGGCATGTTAGAACAAAGGTGCACACGTGTACTCTGCTGCCAGCTTTTGTTACTGCTTCAGTTTAAAAACAGAATTGTGGGTATGTATCATTGTGTTTTCAAAGGAAAAATAGATCAGTGAAGGTCTTTTGAGAGTCTGAGTCTTTTTTTTTTTTATGAAAACCTGTACATTGTTTTCCCTGTGTAACTGACACCTTTACACATTCTTACATTTAAACTGATGTTCCATGTTTTGTATTTGAAGTAGATCACAGGACATTTGGTTCCAGAGATCTTGTCTTTTGCTATATTTCATAAGGCAACTTCCATGCTTGTTCCCTAAATAATAAATAAATCAGATAAAGAGCTTTGCAAGCCCTTCAAACAAATATAAGGCTTATGAGATTTCACTTCTATGAATATGACAGCACCTCCTGCAGAGGTGAGAGAATGCAAAAAAATATTGTAGTGAACATGTAGGGAACTTACTGTGTCAAAATAGGCCTTCAAAGAATATTTAAATTGGTATTTTGAAAACTTTGCTTCCCTTTGCCTCTAAACCTCCATTTAGCATCACTGCAGAAGCTGAACACTGTGATCACAAGTGAACTTAGAGAAATCCAGCAAGGCAAGGCAAGGCAGTACCATGTTCCTTAGCTTTTGAATTAGAGGCTAGGTCTCAGTCACAAATTGAAAGACAGATTATGATGGTTTTTTTGCTTGTTTGTTTTCTTTCTTCCCTGAAAGTTCTTTGAGATATTGAGATGCTCTTCTGCTTTTAACCTAAACTGGACCTTTAGTGAGGGACATTGTGTCAGAATTAAAGATTCCTCAAGCTCCAGTTGAGCCCTTTTTCTCCCAGGGAAGGATAGTGGTGCTGCTTGCACAAGGGAAAAAGAAGCTGCTACTGCCTATTTGTGAACGGTAGCACTTGAGACCCTGATCAAGATCAGGGGTCTGTCACGCTGCACGTGGCATAGCAGGAGTTGGCCATGCAGCTGATGTGAACCTGGGTTAACAAGGGAAGAAGAGTGGGAGGTGCAGAGAAGGGTACGACAGCCAAAGATTGCACAGCAAGTCACTGATAGATGTAAATGCACATTTCACACCAGCAGAAGCTGTTTTCCTGCTCTGCTGTACCTGTGAATAATTGACCAGCTGAGCAAGAAGATGTGTTTAAACAATTGCCAGCTTACCCTGATCTTCAGTACACAACTTGTCAAGTACACTCCAGCTGTGTGAGCTGAATATTATGTCCCATATCGTGCCGATTTTCTCTATCAGTAGTGTATAATAGGTGTTGCATGCATTATTTTTTTTCTCTTTAAAATAACCTGGATAGGAGAGGATAACTCCAACAGTTGGTTATATAAGAACAAGTGATGCCTAGTTTTTTGTTCTATTTTCTACTAGGATGCAATCTACAGTTGTATATTTTTTGTTTCTTAAGCAGGGAAGAAAGGCAGGTGTGTTTTAAACTAGCTGGCTCTATTAAAGAGAAATCACCATTTCTTCCAAAGCACCACTTTGCTGGAGAAAGAAATTATTAAAAGAGAGTCTGGCTTTTCCCTTCAAACAGATCTTATTCCCAGCCTGCACATGCCTCTTCCCTAGAGAACTCCTGGGCTCGGGTAGGTGGTCAGTGCAACATGACTCAGCGTAGCAGCCGACTTGGAGTCAGCAGCATCCTTCAAAAAGATCGATGGGGGAAAAAAATGAAAGTTAACAGCGGTGATAAGTGAAGAGAGATTTCTATGTAGTTCTAACTTCTTTCTCACATCTATTGCTCCTCCACTGATGACACAACTCACAACTTATTCAAATTTTAACATTATTCAGAACTATCTTTTCCTGCACAATCCAAGCACTTTTCATGTCTCACACCTGTCCTCAAAAGCACTTTCGTTCCTCAAGCAGAGCAGAGGAATAAAATATATCTACAATGTGTATTACATTTAATATACATTAATATGATCCTTACCTGTGTACATAAATGTCACAACTGATCAATTGCTAAGCAATTTTTGTCTCTCTAAGATACTCAGTGATTTTTTTCCTTTTTTAGGAAAGTTTTATATACTGTATGAACACAGAGGTTAAGGAAGTTTGCCATTGGAAAAAGGGACTATATATATGTCAACAACATAAGAAGTGCCCATGGGTGGACACTGTGGTTTGGCCTATGATAGCAGGTTCTCTGCTGCCCTTCTGTTGCTCTGGAGAACGTGCTGGGTACAATGATGCCTGTGAAGGTGTTTGGTACCACAGGTTACAGCCTGGCCCTACCTTTGTGCTGTGCAAGAGCCCTGAGATCGCTGGTGACTCAGGGTGAAAGTTAAATGCAGTAAATGAGCAAATACAAGGTAAGAAGCACAGTTAAAGGTGAAGAGGTGGGAGAGGTTGAAAAGTTAATGCTTAATCCTGGCCATGTGGTCCTGCGATTGGGCAGTCATGGGACCTGATCAGCTTGAGGAATCCTCCTCCTCGTGTTTCCTGGGGCTGCAGCTGGGCGCAGCTGCCCGTGCTGCTGGAAAATGAGGGAAATGGGAATCTGAAAACTGGCGGAGAATGGAGTGGGACTGAGGCAAATGACTGTGCCATGGTGTGCTTGAGTTGTCCTTTTTCACTGAGAAGTGTATCCTTTTCAATCCTAAAATATTATGTCATACACTAAAAAATATTTTTCATTGAAATTGCTAAACATAAGTTGCTGTGTTGTTTATTGATCATTTTGAACCTATGTCATTTCTTCTATGAAAAATACAATTTTTGAAAACTAAATGACAAAGAATTATATTTTCAAAAGTTTATTTGCCTTTTTTTTCCTGCTCACTATCAGGAAAATTAGAATTAAATATTCTGTTTAGGTTATTGTTTTTTGTTGAAACTAAAATATTTTAATTTCTTGAACTAAACCAAAATATTTAGCTTTGAATTACCAAGAATTTTGCCAAGCTCTCGAAGTTGCATTTTGGGTCCTATATCACTTATGTTCTTCTTACACAGTTCAGTTGTGTGATATATTGACAGGACAGGTGATATCACAGCAAATGATAGATTAGCCAAGAAACATAATAACAAACAGTAATTTACCCCAGGGATTATGATGGGGAAAAGGGGCAGATGTAATTTAATGCTGAAGAGATTTGGAAACAGACATAGTTTAGATTCAATAAACAGAAATGTTTCTGTATAAGAACACTGACACAATTTGTTTGAAATTTGTGTAGTGTGAAACTTTATATTATCTCAGAAATTTCATGAATCTTAGAAATTATGGAATAGCTAGGATTGGCTCTAAGTTTCTGTTCTGAAGGAGGGTCCTCTAGAGCAAGCTGCTCCGGGCTGTGTCCAGCTGGGTTTTGAATGTCTCTGAGCATGGGGACTGGAAGTTCATGCATTTCCATTTTTGCCTGTTGTCTCTCATCCTTTTTCTCATCCTTTTTCTAGGCACCACTAAGAAGAGTTTGACCCTGTCATTTCCCTCTTCTTCTCTATCAAGTATTTTTGCAGAAGTTAGTAACAAAATGTTGGCATTTCTTATGGGAAGAATTTTAGTTTTCATCCAGCTTCCTCTTAAAAATGAGACCAAGATAGGGAAGAGAGAAGATGAAGGCAGAATTGTCTAGGCATGAACTAGTTTGCATAAAAGAATACTTTTTTTTGGTAATGCATGGCACATACAGGACCACATAACATCAAACCCCTTTTTATTCAGTAACATTTCTTCCTCTTTTCTACTAATAGGTCACAGATAAAGCCATTAATGCTTTTATTGTGTCTATCTGAATAGTATTGAAAAGGGAGCTTCAGGCTTTTAAAATTATTTATAAATTTATGCAGACAAGATTGTCTCTATCCTTAAGTCAAATAATTAAATACCTCCTGGAGAGGGAAGAAAAGGTGTGCTAGTCCTACCTTGAATTTAGATGCGGTATTTGGTTTTCATGGGTGTGCTCTGCAGTTGTGTATGGCCTAGAGGGCAGAATTATTTAAATGTTGATAATTTGTACTAAATGTTAATATCTGGGACATCTTTTTCTTCTATCTCCTCCTCTCCAGAGGAGTTGTGCCTCTACCTAGATGGATGCAATTTAAGGAGGATTTCAGTACAGATTGGCTACAGAAGACCTTGAGGGAGAGGAAACTGATGGCTGTCGCTCTGATTTTCTTCGGTGAGGTCTACTGGCTGCTATTTATTTGGTTGTCAATGTCAGAACTTCTTGGTCACTTGCTGGATGCCGTGGGAAAAAGAATGGGACACTTTCATACATTTTCTCCCAAATTAAGGCACATTTTTTCATTCTTTTCTGCCTAAGAAAATACAGTCTCTCCCTCCAAGACTGTTTAGCTACAGCCAAGACTGTGTGTGCCCACAGAGCAGATAACAGATAGAAGCCTGTCCTGTGGCATCTGTTTCAGTGCAGTAGCTGGACCCCCTGGTTGAGGACCTGAGGGAGGCCATGCTCTGGCTGGGAAGCAGCAGGTTCCACAGAGCAAAGCTCTCCTGCCTGCACTTAGCAACACTCTGCAATGGAAGTGACATGGGGAACACGTGGACAGGATGTGGATTTCTCTGTTGTATTCCACAGGTATTTTTACTATCCGGCATATCCTTCACTCCTGGATTTTAATATGACCTGGTGGAGTATGCTGAATTTGCCTCTTTATTTATAGCAATTAATCATCTTTTGTATGAATGCTCCCTGCCTTATAGAGCACTGTATTCAGTATTGCTGTTGAGTGTCCTGAAGAAGGAAGCTCAATTAAGATAGACCTCTTATCCCATACAAATTGTCACTTGACAGGACCATGAAAGAAAGTTTGAATATCCGGTAACTCTGGCAACTCTATCATTCTTAGTAGATGGATTTGTAGGAGAGGTCATTTCGACCTTTAAAAGACTTTGGCTGTCTTTCTCTTCAGAGAGCAAGGGTAAAGAGGGGAAAGGACTGTGAAAGAGACTCGTTCACTACAGAGGTGACGCAAGAATAGCTGAGATGAAGAACACTGCCTTGCAGAAAAATTTATGCAGCTGACTATCATCTGTTCCTTTAAAAATATTAGTTTTTGAATGCATGCTAAGAACAAATGAATTACGGGCAGAAAAAAACAGTGGCTCAACTGAAAAAAACAGTAGCACCTTTGAAATTGGCAGTTTTCCATGACTGTGGTATTTGTAATAATCCATACTGATGAAACAAACATGAATAATATTACTGGATATTATGCTACTGTTTCCAAGTGCATGCAGTGGTAATTCAAGAATTGCATAAATATAAATGATCTTAGAGATGACTTCAAATTAAACCAGAAGTCTTTAGCAGAATGATGTCATGCTGGACTGCTGCCAGTCCTAAGAGTTGCTTACGCACCAGCTTCCAGTCTGCAGAATTTCTCCAGCACAGTATAAGGGTTCTTTGTGCTTAAGAAGTTGCCATCTGAAAATAAAGGATCACAAAAAGAAATTTTATTTTCATTTGTGATGTATTCTGCCACAAAAAAAAAAAATAGTTTACAAGGATACAAGGTAGCTACAAGTTACAAGGGTAGATTGCATAGTATTACCAATTTTAATCATCATTTAAATCAACAGGCAGGAAATGTAGTTTTAAATAATCAGTTTTAATCTTCTTTTGCTTATTAGTTACCTTCCTAGAGGAATGCTGGACCTCCTTGGTTGGTAACTGCAGGAACGTGCTGATTTTCACCTAAATGCAACATTTATGCTCAGTGTGGTAGTACTTCCTCTTCTTTTTTTAATTGGGTGAATATAGTTTAAAAGCACATATATATAAAAATATAATGCATATGCTTCGCCAGCAAGTGTATATACATATGTATGTATATACAAGTAAGCCTATATACATATGTATGTATACATATGCATGTATTTAGGCTGAATCACTTCTAGTCAGATTGTAATTTTAAAGTAATCTACAAGAACGATGAATGCCTTATTATGATCATGTGCTTATCTTCTCTTGGTGTCAAATGGCAATTAAAAAGCAAAAAGTGAATGTTGTTATTTGTTTTAGTTAAATTAGAACACCTTATATAGCTGGTTACTTAGGGAAAGCATTCATATATTTAAATGAATTTTAAAAATAATTGATTCATTAAACAAAGTAAGTATTGGCTGTGATTAACAAATTATACTAATAGTTGCTGATCATCATGTCTGTCATGATTTTAGAACTAGCATATCTTAGCCTATAACACCTCATTTATATTTATGGTTTGGAAGGGAATAGAGAGATACACACATTATTTTAGCAGCCAAAAATTCCTCAACTATGAGTGAATTAGTCACTGAATTTAAGTAACAAAACAAACAGAAATACAGAAAATATAGTCCATACATTTGCAGAAGAGGATGCAGCTTTTTAACTGGTTCTGAATGTTGCCAGAATTGTGTCAAAAACTCCAACTCATGAGTTAGCTGGTTTAGTGATTTGCTTTCAGCCTTTCACATTTACTATAAGGGATATTGATGTTTATTTAATTAAAATACTAATTATTAATTCAAATAATAATTATAGTAATATATGTATTGATGTGAGTAACCAATATTTACATTTAAAATTTATACAGGTTTACTAATAAAGATATGCTGAATTCAAATTAGAATTATGATTTAAACATATTCCGGCATCCTGGAATCCACTTTAAACATACAGAGTTATGCAAAAGGATGGGAATACTCACCCATCAACCAATAGCTGTTAATTCAGGTAATTGCAAAGAACCATCTCCATCTTGTACATTGGATGAAGCTGGACCTTGAGGTCCACCTCAAGTAAAATAATATTAACGATCAAGCCTTGCCTCCAAAGCATGTTGGAATCACCACTGGACTAATACAGCAAAAATATTATTAAATGATGCTAAATTCACTTGAGAGAGAATGTCAGTATGGCACGGAGGTGCAGAACTAGTCTGCTGATTCATCCTGACAGTCGGGTCAGGAAGGCCACCTCATTAACTCAGAAGTATAAAAGACGAAGCTTTTCTTTGAGGAAAAAGAGAAAGAGAGAGAGAGAAAAAAAAAGGGATAGGAGAGATCCTGCAGGCTGAAGCCATAAGATCAGCCAGTTCAGGAGGGAGCTTGAGGACTAGAGCTTACGTTACAGTACGTTCCTGCTTGCAGGCTTTGCCTTTCCTGGAAATGGGAAGAAAGTCTGTCTTCAAACTCAGCTGGAGGGACGGGTGCACAGGAAGGTGAGTGGTGATGCCGGTTTTAAGACCCTGTCTGCTGTCTGGCTGGCAGTGTCACAGTGGTCCTGTTGTCACATGCTGTGCCCATGCAGGACCAGCAATCTCTCCTGGGCTCAAACACACTTATGAGTCCTCACAAAAGGACAGGGCAACTCAGGGCTGCCACACATGAGCTTTAGCATTCTCACTTGTGGTGACACTGCCTTCCTACATGTAAGTGTCTTCCTCAGTGACAAGTAGTAGTGCTTTTATGAGCTACAGTTGCTAATGCTGGTAGGTGGTCACACAGCATTGGCAAACTTTCTGCTTTTCCAGAGAAGGTATTTTTAAGACGTGTCAAATATAGATGTGGAAGGGCAACACAAACAAATTCCCTCTCTCTCCCTCCTAAAGCCAGAAGTATGCTTTATTTTGTTTTGTTTTGTTTTGTTTAGGTTGTTTTTTCAGGTAACAAGTCAGTTTTGAGAAAAGACAAAAAGATTTCCTTTATAAAACAGACATCTTAGTTTCCAAAATTACTGTGATTTTTCCACAAGATATTCCATAGAAAATGGGTTGCAATAGATGGGGTTCTCTCTTCCAGCCAGGAAATCATAAATTCAGTCTTTTAACTGCTCCATTCTGATGACATATAGTTGTCTGAAGAACAGACGCTTCTGATAGGGAGTCTGCCAGTTGATGGAAGGCAGAGAGATGTCACAAATTCATGTGTCCACTTGCTCATAAAGTATTTCCTTGTGGCAATAAAGACAATTAAAATAAGAGGTGGCTTTATTCATATTACTTTTCTAAGTGATCCCTTCCCTGAAGGAATTCTCAAGGTCCTGAGCTAAGCTACTGCTTAGGAAATGTTAGGAAATGTTTAATGGCTTTTAACTCAAAACTATGCATCTGAGGCAATAACAAAGAGGCATACTAATGCACTTTGAAAGGATGTCATAGATCCCTGCATTTAAGCCTTGGACTGTCATTGCTTTGGCTTTGAGGGTGACTGGATCTCAAAGATTGCAGTTCTGGGTACTGGTTCTTGAGATGCCTCCATATATCTGGAGCAGAAAGGAGCACTCTCTATCATGTGTGCAAAGCTATACCCTGGATATACAGCAAAGGGAACATGCTGAAGTGATGAAGGCTTTGAGTGCATTTGGCTTTTGCACTCTGAATCAATGTTGTTCAGAGACAGGATAAATGTATGGGTAGTGTAAAGCTGTATATCGTGACTCATAGAATACCTCTCACAGAAATGTGCCATGTTTCTATAACTTACTTAGGAGAATATGAATTCCAAAATTGTTTTTAGGACCTTTTTTATTGTTGTTTTTGGTAAATAAAAATGGGATAGAGTTCTGAAGTGTGTGCTGAGCAGTAAGAATTTCCACAGAAGACTATTCCCTACTGTGGACCCAGAGTTGTAGCTATACAGGCAGCACAAGAATGAGATAAGCTATTGACTATTTTGTTTCCAGACTTCAGCTCTCAGCAAAATCCTATGGCTTTTGGAGCTGTCTGGGAGGATTATCAAGGACCAAGGTATTGATGGATAGCATATGATGCACTGCAAGTGAGATTACTTGAAGTCCTTTTCTCACATTAATGATCCTGCAAGATTCTGCCTGGTCCACAGAAGCAATAGGACGTCTGACTTGCAAGAAAGGAAAATTTCCTTTTAATTTACTGGATCATAAAAAATCTCAGAATCAATCAATATCTGTGCTCACTGACTGTGGTACTTAGGTGTTGCAAAGTTAGTGTGATGACACAGGAACTAAAACTGAGTGAGCAAAGGTAGGACTGGTAGAAGACCAACAATCAAAAAAAAATTTGAGCGACTGTGTTGGGGTCTAGGAAATTGGTTATTCGTGTAAGCCTTGGCCGCCAAAACTTAAGCATATGCTTTTTTTTTTTTTTCTAATCACTGTTTATGCAATATGAGAATAGCTTCAACTTGCAAACTGAACTCACAATCTGGCACAGTTTGCTGGACAAGACCTGTATTTTTATGTGATTTTAGAAAACAATAACATGATTTAAATTCAAACTGATGTACAGCCACATATTGTGTACTGTATTATTCATTCTATTTGGCATGGAAAATGACTGCTTCAAAATTCTGAAATGTCTTCTAAGTCTTCGAGATATTTTTATTAAATTTCTGTTCTTCTTTTACATCATTGTTTTGATTTTAATGTGCTAAAAGAAGTTGAATTTAGTCTAACCCAGAGAATGTTTATTATGCATTCATTGAGTAAAATAGATGCAAAATAGCAAATGATGATATATAAATAAAATATTAAAATAAATGAGATTTTGGCCTAGGCCCTCCATAATGTGCAGTAATGTCACCAAATATTCGCAATCTATTATTTACAGTCATGCATATTCTGCGTTATATTTAACACTTCCATGTCAGAAGCCTGGAAAGGACCCTATAGACTTTTTCCATAAGGTATTGAGTGGATGAAGTATTGGTCATGCACCAAACTGTGCATGAATAAATGATGCAGTATATACCACTCCCCATGCGGATAGAAGAGCAAATGAGAGTTTCTGCAGTGGTAAAGCCTACTAAGATGAGCTTGCATGAGCTTCCCTGACTGAATAGAGTATTTTGGATGCAGACACCTAGGAAACTATGAGCAGAAGGAGTAGAATAAGATAATAACAGAAAAAAATCCAAGGCTGGGATGAATGATGGTGTGCCCCCCTACTCATCTTTCTGGTCTTCACAGAAGTTCCCCTGAAAACAGCATATTTTCCCTTTTTCCTTCACCTGGGTAGAGGTGTACCTTAAATTAGCAAAAGAAAGTTGCATGTGGACTCCTGGCACCACTTCCCTGAATGACATCTTTTGTCTGGTAGGAGTTTTGCCAACATTACTGAAAAGACAGGGAACACCATTTGTTTTCACACTTCTCCCTGGAAGCAAATCTTCGTCATGGGGACTTGGCCTTGGATGATAATTTTTGTTATCCCAGCAATCTGGGCAAAAATAAGGTATTCTTGCCAAATGTCTTCCTGGGGTTTTGAGGCAGTTACAGTCCTAAAATGTAAGCCTTCGTTTTTTTTCCTATAAACTCTCTTCCAAGAAAATGGACTGTTATTTCTCAGTTAGAAATAGTATTCAAAATTGTAGTGATTTACATATCTGTCAGGCCGCTCATAAAGAAGGACTGTTCGTAGCTTGTTATATCTGTTGATTTACCACTTACAGGCCATCACTGCAATTCTAGAACAAGGATTCGATTAACCTTTGGGTAGATATTGGCTGATTTTGACATTGAGAGTTGGGCCCTTCTGTATGCGTTTGGATGTGGACCCCTTCCCATTCTTTTCCTCTTCCATATAGCCATATAACTTAACCTGTCATTTGTCCAACACTTACACTCAGCTCTGTTTGCAGTACAATATGTCACTTGCTTAAGACCAATGGTGTGCATGGTTTTGCCAAGTGGAAAACAGTACTAGATATCTATGAAATTGCAAGCTGAGCATGGATGAGAATTATGTAGCAGCTTGCACTGTTAAGCAGTTATGACTTAAGGACTGACCTTCTCTTCTTGTGGACAGTCCCATTTTATCAGTTTTTCAAATGCCGTAAAGAAGACCTGTACCCCCATGACCTATCAAATCAGGGGAATATAGGCTGGGTTATGTGGTTACCTTCTGCACAGAGCAGGGGTTGCTCACTGTTGCTTTAAAAAGCAGAGACACTAACAAAAAAGCAGAGTTTCATTACTCTGCAAAGGGGATAGATTCTATCTAAGAAATTAGTTTAAGTTAAGAAAGTTTCTTACAGATGTCTTCACTGTCATTGCTGTCATCATTAATATCACTGGACCGGACTGTGAGCCGCTTAAGGTAAGTGTAGGTGGGAGGCAAACAATGCGCCTGCCACAAAGCACATTAGTTAATAAACCTTTTGTTACAACTTTATTCATTGTCTAGTTTGGAGTCAACAGGAGTTATTAAACATTTCAGAGAGAGAAAGGATTGCTATGACAACAAAGTATGAATAATTCATCTGAAGGGGAAAGGGGACATACAATAATAGAACAATTGCTAAAATTCCTCTTAGAGGATTTGTGTGCATCAAAAGCAATAATAAAAAGGGGAAGTTTCAATATATGCTGTCTTGCTAACTGCAGGTTTAAAAATATCTGTTATCACTGGTGGCTTGGAAAATACTAGTAAGAGTGCAAAATTGGCAGCAACTTCTATGTGATATATCATGAATGTGATATATCACAAACACCTCATCAGGAAATATCTCTGCACATTGAGAATATATATACATTTTGAGGGAGCTGGGTGCTCTGAAGTTGGTTAAAATTGTAGATTTTTTTTTCTGTCTAAATGCTGAACCACAAAAGTTAGAGACCTGATCCAAATTATCTATAGAATATTGTAAAATAATGTTCTTTATATTATACAGTCATTTCCTCTGAGGAATTTATAGTCTTTTGCAGAATAATTTAAGGAAAGTTTCAGAAGAGTTCCAGAAGAAATTAAAGAAAGAAACAAAAATGATTTAATGCAAGAATGAAAGTAGACTTACTGTCTCCATTGGTGTAGTGTATAAATGCCAATCACTTATCAGGAAGCCTTTAGTCATACATTTTGTCCCATTAAGAAACTCAAGAAGAACATACAGCATGTGCATTTTTAATGTCAAATCTTACCAAACAGATTAAAAAAAAAAGTTACACCTTTTCTTTCAAATAAAGATAGAAATCCACAAAGGAAATAATGACAGATCCCCTCAAATCCTAGCTGAGTCTACAAAATTTAATATCATGGATAGCGACAATTGAAGATTTTCTGTCCTGCTTGGCTGATATGCTAGGTCGCTCCAGATCTGAAGGAGAAGATGTTTTAGAGGTTGGTCACTACGGCAGTTCAGGCTTCAGTCTCTCTTCTGACACAACAGGGAGGTCTGGGCCTGTTGTTACCATGTATTCATGATATGGGACGTCCTGGAACGGCGCCACCAACTTAATTGCCACAAACTGTCCAGATTCATCCTGTGGAGCAGAGCTAGATTCAGTACTCTCATTGCTGCAAGACCAAAGGTATCTCTAGTCCTTTTCAATGTAAAGCAATATCCTTGCCCTAATGGCGAAGGAACATCAAGGTTGAGGCTCCTCTCATATGAAAAGGATTTTCAGAGTACTGTTTATGCATGTAACGTTCACAAATAAGCACAGAGTGACCCCAGAGCTGTTAAGGTATGTATCTTGCAAGAAAATGTGAGAAGATAAGGACATAGGGAACCCCAGCAGCAGTCAGAACTGACCACAATACAATACACGTTAGTCCCAGTTTAGCTCTAATTACAGCCAGCAGCAACAATCTTCACGTTTGCTATCCCCGGACGCTGCAACTCCCTTGCTACTCATTTCTGTTCTCTTCTACAGAAGCCAGGAGGATGTGGTCATCCTCTCTGTGCTGTCCAAAGAGCCCCTAAGCGAGGGAACTCAACTGGTGCTTTAAATACAGCAATGAATGAAGGGGATGGGCAAAGCAAAGAAAAAAGAAATGTAGTGACTTTTCTGAGTCAAAACTAGCTCTGAGATGTTAAATCCCAAGACACCTTTATGACTCTTGATTAAATAAATAAATAAATAAATAGAAATAGAGCATTATAGATTAGAGACTTTTAAATTGTATTTGGATAACTTAAAGTGAATTAGAATGATAAAACGAATTGTGATTAGTAAAATTTGATATCTTGTAATGTTTTGATAAAATTAATTAAGGCAGCCATTCTCCTGCAGCATAAAGATCAGTTACTATGGCTGCATTGCTGTATTAGTACTCAATAAAAATATCGTTAGGATTTTTAGCATGTGAATTAAGCGTATACTTCTAGCTGCTAAGCTGGCAAGAAAGAAGGTCAGAGCTCCTTTATCTGCTAAATGATCCAGAACTGAAAGAGTTCTACACAACAGGCCTAAAAAATCAACTTTGCAGAAAATCTTTAAACTCATATTCATGATTCTTGATTGATCACTTTTTTTTTCTTTGCATAGTGGATACTCATAGAAGTGAATATGATTTATTCCAAAGAAGGTCCCAGATTCAAAATATTCCTATTTAAATGTCACTTCCTGCAGAAATGAGTTCTAGAAGTGAATTAAACTCTACCTACTTCCACATGGCTTTTTATATGCTCTGTTTACCATGTTTTTTTCCTTTACTCTTTCCCCCACTTTATTGTGTATTTTGAAATAACTTTAAAAAGATCCTTATGATCTTTTCCTCTCCTCCTTTACCACTGCTGCGTATCAATCACTTACTTTTCCCTTCTTCTTTGCACACCAGTTGTCTCATATGTCCCCAAATGCTCTAATGACAGAACTCATCAGATGAAATAAGATTTAATTAGAAAATAAGAGAAGAAAATCTAATTGGCCGTTCCCATTTGTGAGACAAACTTTACTGAGAGGCACCTCATAGCATCTGCCTGAGTTTGCACTCCCAGCAGGGCTGCGGAAAAAAAAAAAATGTCCCAGAATGTACCAGGCTGTAGCAGGGCAGTGTAACAGGGTTATCTGCCGGGACAATTTAGCTCCAGTTGGCTGTGGACTTCACTAGACTTCATTTATGATATGGGAGAATGAAGAATTGTTCTTTGTAACTGTATCAGTGGCTGAGCTGCAATTTCTTTGCTCCTTTGCTGGGGCTCAGAGAAAGGTAAAACATTATTACAGAAAGTAAAGGCATTTTTGCAGCTGCAGCTGATGAAGTCCCATCTGGACACAAACCGAGGGTCAATGTAGGGTTAGATTCCCCATAGGATAGAGTTGTAAATTATAAATAAACCATCCATGTGCCCTCATCACTGAACTATGTGGATTTTAGAGGTACTAGACGAAACGTGAAACAGAAGCTCTTCTTTTTGTTGCTATATCTTTGTGCTCCTTGATGAGGGATGTGCCACCTGACTCAGATACAGTCACCTTCCTGTATTCGGCATTCCCTAATCTCCAAATGCTCTATGGTTACCTCTGTAATTGCACCTCTGTAATTCCTAGGTTTTATCAGGAACAAAAATGAAAGTGTCAAAACATCGAGGAGACAGTTCAGGAAGGGGTAAAACATACCTATCTCAATAAGCTGTGAAGAAAAACAACTTATTCACAAAATGACCAGGAAGAGGGCAATGTGAACTTGCACAAGACTAATGATAGTTCCAACCCAGTCTTACTGTCAAAATATCCAGATAGTTGAGGGCAGTTCTGTAGTGTCATCTCTGAATCTGAACCCAGTATCAAATCTGTCTATTTTATTCACTGCTTTTCTGAAACTAACATTCATCTGTAGAATTTTTTTGAGGTGGGGAAGAAATCAGGAAAAAAAAATGTGTCAATTCCTGTTTTGCTGCATTGACTGTAAATGATGTCAAACAACATTGCCAATAATGCCATGTAGTATTGCAGATATATTCTAAAAATGCTCTCTGAACCCTGCACACTGAGCAACAGAGTAATGAATGAAAAACCCTTCTGTCTCTATTTTTTTTTCATATCCCATTAAATAAGGAGGAGTCTCCCAGTCTCTTTTGAAGCAGCTTTATTATAAATATGGATTATTACAGTGATTCACAGTGTTTTTTTTGCTTCATTTTGTCTCTCTCACTAGTGCAGACTTTGGCCAAATTTGTCAAAAAATGATTCCTAAAGTTAGACTCCTGAATAACTGTCTTAAGTGTGTATAGATCTGAATATTCAACAGCTTTTATTAATGTCATTATTAAAGTGACAGCAGTCATCACTTAATTTGTCACTTAGTTATTAATTTGGGTCAATTTTCTTCAGAATCTAGGTCTACATATAATTTATTTATTTATTTATTTATCTCAAGTGCTGAGAAATCTCATTTCTATTTTTTCTTTCTCTTTTTTTTCCTTTTAAGTGAGTAATCTGCAACGCCTCCCCCCAAAATGTTAATTATGGAGAAGAAAACTCCATTAAAGGAGTGATAGATAATTTAAAGAGCTGAGAAAAGGATTAAAGCAGGGAAGTGGCAAAGTGATGTCAGGAGCAGTAGGTGCATTTCCTGCAGGGAGCTGAGGAGATGGCAGCTTCCACTTTCTTCTCAGTGAGACTCCTTGCTGCTCTGGAGCAGGGAATGAGCATTGTGCAGGATGGGTGCCTCCGGTTTGTTTTATGTCTGGAAGACCAAGGAAAACGTAGCAGGTCCGAATGTGAGGAACTGAAAAAGTAACATTTGGCTAAAATATGATAAGCAGATAAAGAGAGGTAGGAACAAATATGGGTTGAATTTTAACCAAACAAAGCATGTTTGATTAGAGGGTCTTGATAGCTCTGTATAAATACATGAAGATTACAAATACTTGGAAGAGAGTTATTTATCCTCTCTTAGACAAACTGTAAAATAGAGCACTGTTGGCACATTAAAAGGGTAATTTGGAATTCAGTTTTAGAAAAATGTTGCTGACAAAAAATGGCAACTGGACCAGGGAATCCTTTGTCCGAAGTGGCATGAGGCAGCCCTTCCTGGAGTACTGGCTCCAGCCTGACGCAGGACAGGTTTACATCTGCTGCCAAGGGCCATCCCTGGCCTCGCTGCCTACTGCCTTAAACAAACTTGAGGCCTAAAAGTCTGCAATCCACAGCTGTATTACAGAGCAGGAATAGGCAAAAGAACTCAGTGAGTGTACCTTCATTCCTTGAAGAAAGCAGAGAATTTGTTAAATGAAATTCCCATACAACTTCCTAGCTCTCCTCTGTTCATCACTCTTTGATGAAGACATAAGGAGATCCCCTTCAAAGATACTCAGGGCAGATCTGCAGAAGGAAGTCAGGAGGAGGTTAGGGCAAACTTCAGTTTGCATTTTCAATAGGGGAATGGGAAAGTCATTTGCCATAAATTAGGAGAAGCTGAACTTGAAATGCAGCTTTCTAAAAATATCACACACTGACCAGGAAGGACCAAGCATTGATCTCAATCTCAAGCATTGATTAGTGAGCACTAATTATATGATCAGTTTTCTGTGAATATTTGTTTACATTTGAAAGTGAATTCAGATTTTGTGGTTTCATTTGTAACCCATTTGGATCTGCATTTCAGTTGGCTAAATGCTTGAGGTTTCCTATTCCTAAGTAAAGTAGAAACAAAAATTTACCAAGATAATATCTCAAATACTGTAAAAATTCCTATTTAGATTTTGTGTTGGGTTGTAGAGTTACATAAATCATCCAGAAACAAAGAGGTCAGCTTATGTAAGAAAGCAACAGAGCATGAACTATGAAAGGTGAATCAGTGAGACAAACTGCAAATGATCTGCAGACTGAGAAGGTGTTTGTTGAAGGCATTCATGTATGATATCTACTAAATTTGAGACTTTCCTAGACCATCTGAGGAAACAGTCCCAAATAAAGGAATGCATGTATGTCCAATGCTTGGCATACCTCTGGTGATTTTTTTTATTTATCTGAATTTTTGCAGATGATAGAGTGACATCCTAATGAACTATCCTAGCGGAGCAGGTTGCCCAGGGAGGTTGTGGGCTCTACATCCTTGTAGATATTCAGAACATAACTGGACACCATCCTGGGCAACCTGCTGTAGCTGACCCTGATTGAACAGCAGGGTTGGACCAGGTGTTCTCCAAAGGTGCTTTCTTGTCTCAGTGCTTCTGTGAATCTGTGAAATCAAGAGGTCAGTTACCACTAAACTTAGCATAAAATATGGTTAATTTCTGGGTTGTGTAGGTAGGGGGAGAGGTAGAATGGAAAGGTCCTCTCCTAGGAGGCTGGCAGGAGGATGGGCCTGGAAACAGGTTGCTGTTAGTATGAATTAATGTGTTTCTGTTGAGTTTCTGGGAGTTTTCCAGCTCACCCTGGAACAAATTCAGCTCTATCCTCCTTGCTTGTGTTTCAATAGGGAGCACTGTGCCCTAGCCCTGCAGGCAATGCCTGTGCTTTGGCAGGAGCTCTGCTTGTCATGGAGGTCTGCTTGCCATGTCCTTCCTTGTGGACCAAGCAAGGGCTATTGAGTTTAATGGTGTTTTAATGGAAACCTGACCATTGCCTGTTCTTCACTTTTTCTATTTCTCCCCTTGCTTAATTTCATTGCTGATCCACTGTGCACGGGGGCAGTGCTAGTAACCTGGCATCAATGGTAACAGCAGAGCCACCATTACCTTTGTGTCTCTCATTCTCTTACTGCAGAGGAAGGTAAGAGATTTAGTAGAAACCCATGTAGTGCTCTAATGAGACTAAATTCTACTTATAGTACACATTCACTTTAAATATACTTTAGTTCAGGACAAACAAATCAGCCTAGCCTTTCTAGTCATTTTTATAGGAGCAAGTGGAGTTGTGGAGTTCTTGTTATTTTAATGGTTGCTATTGTAAAAATCTCCTAAGTCATTTTGCTATTTGCCCACTTTAAAAAAAAAAGCCATAGCAGGAGAGGGGAAATCAGACTAAATGGTGGATTAGTCTTTTTTAAAAAACACATTCATCATGACCAACCTCGTTCACTTTAAATTGTGTTGCTATGTCATGCTTAACAAAGCGTGCTGTAGGCTAATAAAGGAATACAAAAGAGCTACTTGAGCTAGCTGATCCTTTAAAAAAAAAGTTAGATATTTAAAGAGGGGAAAGAAAAAGAATTACCTTTTTAATATCCTGCTTGCATTATGCTACATGCATCTATCAGCAGATGAGAGAGACAACTTAAATCTCGACAAGTGGAAGTAAAGTCATAGATGTCCTACTGTGATTTTAATTCAGTGTATAAATATCTAAGAGGGAAAAAAATAGATTTTAGAGGCAATTTGGAGGTACCAAGGTAATGATAATGTATTCAATGTTTAGCATTGTAGGAAATGATTAGAAGGTAAACTAAAGGGAAATCAACAGGGAGAAACAGAACTATTTTGTTATGCAAAACCATGCTAGGTGCATATGTAATCTAATTGCTGGTCTGGATCTGTTTTCAAAGATAAGAATAGTATGACTAGAATGTCAGATGTGATTAAATGCTATGTTATATCATAATTTAACCTACTGACTTATACTAGTCTGAAAAAACCTTTGATGAAGTAGTGAGGATATAAACTACAGTGGGAATAGTGGCCAAAAGGGTGACATAAGCTTCTACTTTTCTCTTCCTTTGCTACCAGAAGTTTTTTGGCTTTGTGTTCCATTCCAGGATTCAGACTGAGTGATAATAATAAAATATGCAAGGGTCACAGCACTGTTCTACTAAAGACTATATCTTCTTGATGTGTCATTAAATTGACTTTATTTCTGACTACTTATTATAGGCAGTCCATCAGATGTTAAAAGGACTGTGAAAAGGAGGACATGGGAAAAAAACCGAATTATGACCAATAGTTCCTCTAGCAGAAAGACTAGATCCAATCTCCAGGGATCCCACTCAGCCGTTTCTATCAGACATCATTTGGTGACTCAATTTTACTTGACTTACTGTAAAGAATTCTGGGTCATCATTTCTACCTGTTATTGCAAAGAATGTTTAAGGTGCTATGAGTGTGAGAAATTCTATGTAAAATCAAACCCTCCATTTCTCTAAACAGATGAGGTGGGATTTGTAAGGTGAAGAAGATATGTAATTTATTTTGTTACCAAAACAAACCTCTGTTTGTTACCAAATTTGTCAGCTTGGTGGGAATCTAGGACAATGAATGCAGTGAGGTTATGCTAAGACTCCCCTATAGCTCCACACATGATATCGAGAAGATCTTTACAGATAAAAGAGGCTCATAATATTCCAAGTTTGATCTCTGGGAGATTTTAATGGCAGACATTACTCATGATCATAACTAGGAACATTCTTCCGAGGGGAGTGCATTTCTGCAGTAATTTAAAGAGGTACTCTGTTTTGCCATTTGCTTTAATTGTAGCTTACAAAATCGGAAGTCATTCTGGACATATTAATGGACATTTATCTGAGAAAGCAACTCAGAAGATTAGACTATCTACTTAAAAGACGGTAACTGAGAAAAGAAACAATAGAAAGCTTAGGGTTTTTTTTTTTTTTTTGGATAGAATGAGAAAATCTTTTATTACCAACTATGTAGCAGAAGTTAAATAGAAAATGTGCTAAGAACCAGTTATGTTTCAATGGGAGACACTGATGGATCCATGCTGATGAAGCATTTTAACACTTTCTTTTTTTTCAGAGTAGTCCCCCATTTCTAAAACAGGAGATGATGTTAAGATCAATGGCAGCTCTCAAGATAGTCTTCCAGAAAGCTACCACCAAGTCAGCAGTGATGGGAAGTGATCTTAGATCGTGTCTCGTTATATGTGACTGTTGATCAGTGCGCACATGGGCCAAGGATGCAGCGCAGTTCCTAGTGATGGACACTGCTCTTGCTGTAAGCACACTGCGGCAGTTTTCAGACATCCTTAGAGAGATGAAAGGTCTGAGTGAGCACAGAAACCATGCTGTTCTTGACACAGCCCCTTCACTGTATTGCTGTTCTCTTTCCTCAAGGATCTGTACAGCCTCTTCTCCAACACTAGCTTTTAATTAAAGGGCAGAGTTAGCTAGTATATTTAGGCAGGCTGAGATGCCATTTTGATGCTACGTGGTTGGTAGGATGTTTTTCTACCAGTGCTGTTTCCTGCAACCTCAGATGATACTCCTAAGGTAAAAAAAAAAGCATTCATCATTGGAATATCTGCTTCAGATCTGAGGGCTTTGAAGTCATAATGGCACAAACTACAGGAGATAATAGCTTCAGACTTCTCAGAGATTATCCCACGGAACATTTGTAGCATTGCCTAAATCCTACCTCTAAAAAATGTTGCTAAAATTATTTCAAGTACCTGAAATAAAGGGGCCTGTCTAAGCTCGAAGTAGTCTTGTTGTTTGTACATAGCTGTTTATAACCATATCTATTTTATTCTGTGCATACACATATGGTGGTGGTCATTAAGAAGCCATTTTCTCCCCATCCCTGGCACTCAGTGATTTTGGAAATAGCACAGCAATTCCCTGCACTTTAAGTAATTGTAGACCTTTATATAAATGTTAACTTTTTGTAATGGTAACTATTATAGGGTATGGATGTGTGTACACACATGCACATGTATCCATGTTCATGTAGTCATAATAATCATACATTTTTCCCCTACAAAATCAAACACAGGGAAAATAGCACTGTAGGAGTGCCCTGTTTCTGCTCCAGGCTCAAGTTTATGTGAGTATGTGTGACTCTACTCATGTCATACAAAAATCTCTCTTTGAGAGAAGAATGAGGATAGAAACTAGTGAAGCCTCAAATGGATATATATATATTTTTAAATGTTTTCAAGGATGAGTCAGATTTTTACTGCCTGTCAGTGTCATTTGGCCACTGTTTGCTAAAGAAGAGCCTTCATACAGAGCCGGTAAATAAAGAGCCTCTTCCTCAGTGCCAATTGCGGTTATAATATTAGAAACAATTTGCCTGTCTGTAGGGAGGGAACACCTTGCAATTCAAAAAGCGTAATTTATTTGGAGACAGCCATGTGTGAAAGAAGCCTTAAGTTAAATTTTAACTAACTAACTTGGAAGGTTTCAGGCAGATTATGGCAATGAAAATACAATGAATGGTAAATGCTTAGGGCCAATCATTCCCCTGTTATTTTAAGGAGAGCTCTTCAATGAATGAATTCATTCAAGCTCCTGGCTTAAAATATTAAATAAAAAGCAAACAAACCTGAAAAGCAAAAAGCAAAAAACAAAACAAAAACAAAAATAAAACCCAAAACCATAGCCCACAGAAATAATTTTGAGAATGTTCAGAATCAGATTAGGAGCTAAAAATATTTCCAACATCCGTCCATAAAAAAACCCTTCCATAAAAAATCTTTCCATAACAACAAAGAATGCATTATGGAGCACTCTGTGCTGTACCTTTCTGAGCAACTTTTCATGGGAGTGATTGGAAAAAGGTAGTTTGAGATAAATGAGAAGTATTTGTTAGGAGAAATGAAGGTAGAGTAAAAACAAATGCTGACATTTTCTCTGCAAGAAAGAAGACTTCAAGATGACTTAAAGCAACATGCAAAATTATAAAGGACATGGTTAAAACTGAAAAAGATAAACAATGAGGAGGTCAAAACATGGCTTTAAAATGGTCTCCAAATAGATTTTGTGTTATCTGGGATTCAATTAGGCAAATACAAGGTTGCTTGATAGCAGGAATGTCTGTCTGTAATTATTTCCTAGGTTTAAAGGTGCAGCCTACCAGAAACATTTGCTGTTTTTAATGAAAACTATCATAGAGGAGAACATAGATGAAGGAACAAAGGTTTTTTCTTTATTTAAATGATAGCTTTGGATAGAGAAATTAAACACAGTAGGTAGAAATATTCTGTTCAGATGTAAATTGATCTTGAGTGTGTCTCTGCTCATTGAAAAATGAACAAAGCAACTTAGAATCAGTAAAAAAACATTGTTGTATAGTATTAATGGTAAAACCTCTCAGTTCTTCTCATGTCTCCTTATTTAAGGGTATTAAATATTTTTCAT
The DNA here is from genome assembly GCA_034781795.1 of Crypturellus tataupa. Lineage (NCBI taxonomy): Eukaryota > Metazoa > Chordata > Aves > Tinamiformes > Tinamidae > Crypturellus > Crypturellus tataupa. The sequence continues at coordinate 2,548,372 of JAWLRI010000494.1, read as the reverse complement.
TTTTACACGTTTTTGCTCTTTTGTCTTCCAGATAGGACAAAATTTTCAGTATTGAAAATCCTGAATTATTGTTAACAGGCTATCCTTCCAAAACACTTTTGGACAGCCATTTCCATATTGCATTTGAACTAGGAATATCCCAAAACTTTTGATTTAACATTTTCAATGTGAAACTACGTGTCTTTGGAAGATCACTAAGCTTAAACTTTGCAGGTTTTGACTTATTTACAGAGGTTCAGAAGAATGTCTGCCTTCATTTAAAGAATTGAGTAAGTGATGCCCAGCATTTCTGTGACTTGCACAAACACAGAAATTCATGCACATAAAATCCATTTCCCCAGGCATTTGTCTAAAAAGTTAACATTAGTCTAAAAAGTTAAATCCTGAAGTAAGGAAGTCATGCTAAAGCTGAGGGGAAATCCGCTCTGCATTAGGTTAAGGAATGCTGGAAAAAATATTGGAGAGGGCAGAATGAGCAGAATATCGGCACAAATGTACTGAAGTTCTTATTGTGTCTATACAGCCAGCCAAAGTTTGTTTGTAGTCTCTGAAAGCCTGACAGGTAAGAAAAATAAAGAAGATAAGGGTCGCTGTTGCCATTCTGGCTTATTATTATTATTATTATTACTGTGCTTGCCATTTTGCACTATTTGCAAGATGACATTCCAGGAAATGTGATTTTTCGATCCTCTTCCCACAACAAAAGTCTTGATTCCCCAGAGTCTTAGGGATTACAGGACCTGAAAGTCCAGACTGTAGGTGAAATGCTTTCTAGCTCTCGATTTTATAATGGAGACTGAGCCTGTAAAGATGGAGAATTCATCTCTAATGTTACTTCCTAAGGCTTCCTCTTCATAGATGACTTCAAGCCTCTGGATCCTGGATGCTGACAGAGATCAGCAATCCCATGCTCTTTTTCAATTATTCTGTGAGAAGTTTGTAATTTATGCTTTTTGTTGTTGCAACTATCCTTTCTCCACCATTTAAAAATTCCCTGTGGATAGATCTGCTGGACAAGCTCTCACATGTCTTATTGACGTTGAAGACAGTCACTATTGTTGATCTATGGAGGGTAGTGGCAAGACAGCTTTAGCTCTATACTGCATCATAGAATCATTAAGGTTAGAAGGAACCTTTAGAGGTCATCTAGTCCGGGCTCCCCTGCACACACAGGGTCACCTAGAGCACGTGGCACAGGTGGCATCCAAGCAGGTTTGGAAGATCTCCAGAGAAGGAGACTCCACAACCTCTCTGGGCAGCCTGTTCCAGGGCTCTGTC
>JAWLRI010000494.1:2454250-2529890 GCA_034781795.1 Crypturellus tataupa | reverse complement strand
CGAGGATGATCAGGGGCCTGGAACATCTGCCCTATGAGGAAAGGCTGAGGGAGCTGGGTCTGTTCAGCCTGGAGAAGGCTGAGAGGGGATTTGATCAGTGTCTATAAGTACCTCAAAGGAGGCAGTGAGGAGGATGAGGCCGGCCTCTTTTAAGTGGTAGCCACCAACAGAACTAGAGGTAATAGTCACAGGAACTTAAGGAATTTTTTTTTTAACAGTGAGGGTGACAGAGCACTGGAAAAGGTTTCCAAGAGAGGTTGTGGAGTCTCCTTCTCTGGTGATCTTCAAGACTCACTTAGATGCAATCCTGTGCTAGGTGACCCTGTGTATGCAGGGGGATTGGACTATATGATCTCTAGAGGTCCTTTCTAACCTTAATGATTCTATGATTCTAACTCTGGTTGGATAGATCTGGGAAAGTCAAAAATAACAGAAGGATAGCAAGATAAGAGGAAAGAAAAGAAACAAATGTCGTATGCAGAATGCAGATCTTACAGATTTTTTTCTGTACATATTTGTGGGGAAAGCACTATTTTTACATTTTAATTCTTGGTTATAAATCTAATGCTAAGCTGTTGCAAAGATATTGCTATGCATTACAAGATGTGCTGGTGATATTTGTTTTGGATAGTAACAGTATAGTGTGAAGATAGCAAGCTGCAAGGAGGACGTTTTTCAGAAATGCTTGTTGATACAAATGGTATAGTATATATTTGTTTAAAGAAATGCTGAACTAAACAGATTTCTCATGGTATTCTCATATGTGTATGGATATTGTCACCTACTACTGGAATTACCTAAGGTTTCAGTGGCCAGCAGATTTTCCTCAGACCCCTGCTGGTCATAGCAGGGAAAGACAAGCTCTACAAATCCAATTAGCTTAACAGGAGAGTTTAAACCTGATGTTAATTGTATTAGCCTGAAAAAGGATCCAAGGATTAATTAGAAATAAGGGCCAAGAGATGAACTGAGGATTCTCATGGGAAACACTACCCTGTGTTGTCCTTGAACTGCATAATTAGTTGAATTCTTGTTATTTTAGAGTGGCATCCTTACCTGAACATAACCCTAATTGCCTTTTATTCCTAGCTACATAGTTTTGTACAGATTGCTAATCATATTCCAAATCTGAACCACCTACTGAAGAACTGAAGAGACAAAGTGGAAAGATTTAAAGTGTCCTAATTTGAGAGGAGGTTATAACACAATATTGTCAAGATCAAACCGCCTCTTGCCTCAAATCAAGAATAAAACTACTCTTCTTTGACTGAAGTCAGGTATCCCCAGCTTATGCTTAGATTTTCCCTTAGGTTAAGCTTTAGCCAAAAGAGACATGGTGCCTGATTAAAAGGTGGAAGGAATGAACTCATGAATTTTCTAGGGGAAAAGCTGAACGCAGGGTTATCATTTTGATTTGCAACAGTAATATCAGGCAGTCTTGGAATTGTCTTCTGCAGCAAGACCTGTTCCGATCCAGAGCACTGACTGGTGCACTGTGAAAGACTGAAGTCTACACCAACTGATTGGAATCTGAAAGGTGTCAAGGATTCATCTCTATCACTTCCCATAAGCTTTTGAAAGTTTTCCCTCCAGCCCATGGCTGCCTTTTTGTACTACTGTACCTGCAAGTAGCATTCTTAAGAACTTGATTGTGCTCCCCTTTTTAAAAAAGACCCGCTACACATAAAAGGAAAAAAAAGTCTGAAATACATACTGATAAGCTAAAACATAAAAAAAAAAAAAAAAAAAGAAAAAAGAAAGAAAGTATAGAAAAGGCAGAAAAGTATCTCACAGGCAGCATTTAAAAAGCAGTAGAAGGAACATTTGGATCTGTTTCTTTCATCCAAGCTCTCATTGAAATGACTGAGAAACTTTCCTCATTCATGTCAATGCAAATATGTGACTGCTCTGTTTGAATATCGAACAGCTGGTATTTTTTTTTTCCATGCCAACAAGAAGCTGATGTATTTTACTACTTCTGAGAAGTAGTTTGTACTGAGCAACTACAGAACAATGGGAAATATAAATTTTGACCCTAAACATAGAGAGCCATATTCTGCAGTGTACTCTCTATCTGTGATGATTTCCTCTGGTTACTAGGGAGGGAAGCAAGACCCTAGTCATTATGAAGTACCTGGTCTAGTAGCATCAAATATCTAGTGCACTATGAGTATAGTCCAGTCATTATTTGCAAAGAACATTTTTTGTCTGAACAACTTTATGTTTTCTAGATGTCTTGAGCATTAAAATAAATATTATCCAAAAGTCATGAGGTCTTGTGTTCTTGTTGTATTTAAGCCAACAGATTGGGAATCCTGGATATATGGGACCCCAATCTGACTCTCATCGATGTCAATATATACTATTGACTTCAGTGGCTGCTTTTAGCCCAGCAGAGATTAATCTGACCCCTGAACTAGCTGAGAGCTAAGGCATTAGATCAGCTTGCAACCAAGTGTGAACTTCCCAGCATCAGCTGAAAGTCTTCCCACTGATTGATATAAAATACATTTGTCATATGATCTACGCAGAAACAAGCTAATAGATGGAGCCTCTTGTTGACTTCAAGTAAAACGGAAGTTCCTGCTTATTTCTCCTTTCATGAGGTTGGTTTGGATACATCATAGATGGTGACAGATAGAAGAACATCTGTGATGGAAATCCTGCATGAAGTGAGGCCTTTAATATAATGTTGGGTAAGCAGACAGTGTTAGCAATGTGGGGTTGGGTTTGGAGTGGAAGAGGGACAGAGAAGGGACATGCCATCCCTTTAAACTAATTTAGCTTATATTAAAATGCCTTGGTGTACCGAATTTCATTTGACTTCTTCAGAGAGGCAGGAATTCTTAGCCTACTAAGCAAAATTCTTCCTTTCCCAAGTACTGTGAGCAATCTGTGTGTCTTTTGGACCATTGGCGTTTGCTGTCTGAAAAACATTTGGTTTTCTCAGGTTAGGGGAAATGCTGCTCAGATGTCAACTGGTAAAGAAAACATTTATCCCGGTTACATTTCTGATTTTTTTCCTACTTTGGCTCTTTTCACTTTTAGAATGATTTGGGGCAGGTGAAACACTGGGATGCATACAACTGAAATATGTGAAATCTTTATTAACAGAATAATTACACAGTATAAGCACAATAATCTCTCAGTAGAAGTCTGGCAGAAAGCATGGGGCCTATGGAGTATGAGTCCAGATATTTAGCTAGTTGAAAACTGCAAAGAGGCTGCATTTACTTGAAAGAGTTAATCAAGTTCCTAACTTCAAAGGACACAATATACCTTAAAATATCCTTCTTCTGGCTTATCAGGCATATTATAAATGAATATCTGATTTTCCTTCAGCTACCTGGATAAATCTGCTTAGCTCAGTTAACTTCACTTGATTTATGCTAGCTAGACCAACCGAGGACCGAGACAGAACCAATTAGCATTGGTACACCTAATAGTCCAGTGCGGTGTATGAAAATTATGCATTATTTTGTATCGGTCATCCCTCTGCAGTCAGGCTGAAGAGCAGAAGGATTTGTGAGTTATTAAATTAATTCCTGTTTCTAGAGAGTAGAATTTCCACAACTTCTCATGGATTTCTGCATGGAAAAGTCTTATGTTACTTTTTTTCTTTATATTGGATATTTCTGTGAAAAACATTAAGATAATCATAAATTCAGTAGGGTTTTCTTGATACCTGGTTAAAAATACATTGCCTAATCATTTTACTTTTTTCAATAAAAATTTGCCTCATGATAGAAATTAAACACCCTACTTTTTTATTCCTAGCTTCTTAAATTATTTTGATTTTTGTGTTTGTTGAACTTGTTCTTAGATAGGAATTGAAAATTAAATAATTTTGGATATTAGCTCCTTTTTTCTTTTTTAAGAAGGTTGTGGGGTATAAATCTATTTTTTATATTCCTCTTTCATTTTGCTTTTCGTATAGGGTAATTTTTAGGCCACTGTGTTGAATCAAATCCTGCAGCGTGATTATCTTCTCATTGAAATGCTCTCTTTTGTGTCTATTTGTTTGATGTGTTTTCCTTGTACATTATATTTCTGATGGCTTTTGGGTAAAATAATCATTATATGTCATCCATACTATCTCTTTTAATCTCCAGAAGATTAAGCATGTTTATTTAAAAACCCCTTTGATAGTGTCTTCACTAACTCAGCTATTTTATAAAATTGGAAATAATGAATCAGGGAGATGCAATTTTGATAATGCCATTTACACAACTCCAATGAGGCTAGCTAGCAAATAACTGGAGATATGTAAGTATCTGACATACATACACTAAGAATGGGAAAAATATTGTAATTGCATGTAGGTTATGAGGCGCTTAGAAAGATACAGTCAGTAAAAGAGCACTTCAGTTAATGAGTGACATTCTTCAGGGACAGACGGACTCAGAGGAGGGGTAATGGGATCTGAAATGACTCCTTTCATCCCAGGGTCACCAGTTCAAATCCAATATGGAGAGGCAACAATTAAAAGTCACTACCCGTTGAGAGCTCTTTGAAGATATTCTTGAAATGGTGCTGGTAGAAACATGGGCACAGAACTCCCGCTGAACCACAGGCGCGCTGTCCACACCGAAGACTACCCATGTTGCTGCAACGATGTGGAGTCTCCATAGTTCATGTATAATTGTAGCTCTTCTTCAGTGCTGGCTGGGATGTAGGCATGTCCTATCATGCCACTGCTCCTCAGAGGTTTCAAGGCAGGTCAGGGCGGTTAGGCAGTGCATAACTTGTTTATCAGCACTGCATGAATTTACCAGAAGGGGCTATGTGGAAGAACAATTTAAAAATAAAAATGTGAAGCTGAAGTGAAGCTAGAGTTTTACAGATGAAGAAGAAATCACACGTGGCACTCAGGAGTTTCAATTTTCACATCATATTTTTTGTTGTCAATGCAACATCAGAGAGGAAGTCCTGAACACCAGTCATGGGCATACTACCTGATATTGATTTTCCAAAAAACAACCCACATCAGAAACCATGCCCATTGGGCCTTTGAGAAACGTGCACCTTTACTTTTCTGAAACTTCTTTCACTTTTGTTCTGTAAGGCCAAATCCTGGCATTTTTATTTAGCTCTAAAAAGAACCATTGCCTCCACAAAGGGCAAAAGTTTCTTAGTGGCTAAATAAAATTTTGAAGAGATAAATCTATTTCAGCCATCTGACCTCATGAATTGGCATATAGTGAGAACAGCTGAGATGATACTAAAGGAAATTTCACGCAGATCTTGTCCTGATAGCTGTTAAAGCAATTCCATTTACACTCTCCACTTCATTGTTTCCTGGAAAATAATCTCACCAGGCTACCCACATTTTTTGGTCTGAGAAAATTGAGGTTATCTTCAAGACAATGGATATTCTTATTCCCACGAAAAAAAATAAATAAAAGGAAGAAAAAAAAAAGGAAGAAAAAATTACAACAGGAATCAAGTAAATATTTTTATTTAAACGTTTCAGTCCTTGCTTAGGTCCAAAAATGACTTGATTTTCCTCATAACAGAAAAAAGGAAAAAAAGAGTTGGCTTGTGTTCAGATATGTGTAGGCATGAAAATTGCAACAGGCTGGACACATCTCGCTGGGCCTTGGGAAGACTTTCCACAAATGACCTGCATAATTAAAACCTTTATTGCCTTCTTGACCCAAGAGAAGTTAATAGCAAAACAGCTGGTAGCTTCCAGTGCCATTGTATTTAAGTGTTATTTATAGAGCAAGACTTGGATTCCTTTCGGGCACTGAAAATTAAAATATAAATTTGTTAGCTATAATCAACATACATACTTGTAACAAATTGCCTTCAGGGATGGAAAACTGCATTCACATATTTCAGGTGACATTGCTAAGCCTGTATTTTAAAAAAGCAGCTGATCGCAGGGTATTATATGGGATATTTCTGCATATACATGGGAAATGGGACTTTCTATTTTCTAAGTTCATTCTTGGACATTTCAACTTTATTGCTTATAGCATATAAAGACAAAAAAACAAAAAGGAATTTTTGAATTATTTCCCCACTAAGGTGTTCAAAGAGACATTTTCCGTTTCTTTGACTATTTTGTGGGTTTTTTTTGAAATTTAGTATTTTTATTTTGTTTTTTTTTTTTTTTCTCCTAGATTTGTGAGCCAAATCTTACTTTTTTCTAAATCTGTTTTTACAAATATTCCTCACTTTTGAAAAAGTTAGCAAACATCAGAGCTACAGACCTTTATGCTCTCCTTTTCCACTAGGAAGCTTGCCTATGACCAGGGTGAGTTTTCAAAAATCAGAAGTTGGGAAAGGAAATTGGAGAAAAGGTAGCACCATATGTCTTTCATCCTTGTGATAGGAAGGATCCCTATCCCTTTTTTATCCAAGGTTAGAAAAAGTATGATTAAAAGGGGAAAAAGCATTTCTGTAAGCTGTAGTCTTAGTGCACCTATTTTCCTGTCGATTTTGACCCTTGTGGTTGTTCTAGCGCTCTGATGGAAAATCTCCCAATGCCGGAACATTTATAATGTCTGTTTCTTGTGCAAATCCTTTGATGTCTGATGGCTGAACTCGCTTGGCTGCCTCTTCTTTACCAAGGTGCTGATCAGGCCTCGCGCTCTCCGTGCAGCCTTTGGTTAAAGGCTATTCTGGAGACAGACAAGAGGTCTGCGGAGGCTTCATTACCTCTGAAGGCTGTGAATCTTTGTCAAATTTGTCTGCATTCAGACAAGAGATTCAAAACTTAAGGAAGGGAGAGACAAGCAGGCAAAATAAATAGGTATGCAGGGAGCATGATTCTATAAATCATAAATGGTCTCTCAGAAAACAAAGCTACAAAAATATTTAAAAGACAAACTGCTTTTGAGAATAAAAATGAAGTGAAAGTTTCCATTTGAAATTAAGTGCTTCAATTTTGCTTCACTTTTTATAAAAGCATAGCTGAAGATTCCTTTTTACATAGAAAACCATTTGAGAATGAGTTTTCTTTTTCTAGAGAGCAACATTTTCCGCTGTCATAAAGTTCAGCCTGTTGTTCTTTCAAAAAGTAGAGATGTTCCCTTCTCCATCCCGCATGGATCCCTGCTTAGCCTTCCAGAGGTGCCTCACTGCAGCCCAGCACGCTCTGAGGCTGCAGAGGGGAGGTCGTGCATGTTTCTCACCACACAGGTATCTCCAGAGCTTGTGATCATCTCTCAATGCTGGAGGGAATGGACTGACTGCTGCAATGTCGTACCTACGATTAGCTGAGGAATACTTAATATAATCAGCTCCTTCCTTTTTATGCAACTGTACCTTGTTAACCAGCTCATCCAACTTGGTTCTCCCCTGTGACGAGGACAAAACCGATAGTCTGTCAGAGATGGACCTGTACTCCTGCCTCTTTAAAAGTAAAAGTTCCTCTGGCAAAAGTGCAGAAAGTAAAAGACTGCAGATGACAACCACTCCTCAGAGAAAGCCAAAAGGAAGCATTTTTTGACTTATTGATGCTGTCACCTCTTATAAAACATTAAATTGTAGTAGAGACAAGATGATAAGGAAGTGCATCTAAGACATAGGGAGCAGCCAGGCATACAGGTTTGCTTTCTTGTCAAAGATCCAGCAAGGTCTGGCATCTGCCTTAACATCTAAAGCAAAGGACTTCCTATGGACACAGATGCCAAGCAGTGGACTTTTGATAGTGTTTTAATAGCTGGAGGCAATACATCTGTCTGCTGCCTGTTAAGTTGTTGCTCTTGCTAATTTTCGTGTTTGCTCAAACTCAGAAGTAAAGCAGTTTGACTTGTCTAATGCTTGGTGTGAAAGCTTCCCCTAGTGAGGCTCCTTCAAAGAAAAGAATGATGTAGGGGCAGGCAGTGGGCTCGCTCCAGTGGGATGCTCTGGACACTCAGAGGTTGGGAGAGGGAAGAGTGAGCCTCTTCCTGCCTAGCACGGGCCGCTCTGGCGTGTAGCCCTGAGAGAGCAGAGTTACCTGCGTGCATGTATGCGCTCTGGCCAACCTTGCTAGCACTGCATGCATCCTTGTTTCAGCAGATACTACCAATTTTGTTTTCAAAGATAGATCGGGGGGAAAAAAATCATTAACTGGAAAAAAAAAAGTCAGTTTGGGATTTCATGGAAATCTTTTCCCCTCCCCCCATCAAACATGGGGAAAACATCTAAATCTATTCATGATCTTATATTGATATACCTATACAAACATGTATAAATATATACATATAAATATACATATGTATATACATGTACAAATAGGAAAATTAGAGCAAACCTCTTTCATTTTGAGTATGAGTAATTGCTTTTTTAGCATGCAGAAGGAAGAAGCAGGCATCATATGGGCCACAAATCACAAACAATCCTTTAACACTACCACTTCACTGCTCATAGAAGGATGCTGTGGTTAGTGTCAATCCCCATGACTTGTCTCCATGCTTGGGACCATGTCTGACCTCCTTCTCTTGGGGCAGGAGGGTCTTTGCCAGTCCACTGAAATCATTATTTTTGGCTTTTTTATAGGGAAAATTGAAAATATGTTGTTTTCATAAATCTGGAACATTTAATTTTAGTGGCTTGTTTAAAGTATTATAAATGAATGTTATATATTATCTGTACATGACACTAGACATATTAAAAATGTAGTATTGCAACACAATGTCATACAAAAACAAAGGGAAATGAATCGGAGTAAAATACTTCAAAAACTTATTTTTAAAGATTTTTTTGATAATTTGCAATTGTGGGAAAGAGTCATTATGGAAGTAGTTTTTATTCTAACTGGAAAGTAGAATTATTGAAATGCTGTTATGCTGATTAACCTTAAAAAACAAACAAACAAACAAAAACCCCTCAGTTCTCATTCATTTCCCAAATGCCTTTGTCCACCAGTTTATTGACTTATTTTTGGACGCTGCTGAAACATCCATGGCAAAGGCAGTAGATAGTCGTAGGAATTTATACTGACTATAGTTTCTTTCAGCTGTAGACTGCTGGTTCAAATCCAGAGGGCCGACATGAGAACAAAAACAAAATCACAAGTATGACTTCAGCTGTATGGTATGAGTTTACCCCACTGCGTGTAGGTGACAGCCACAGAATTAACATTAATTAGTCCTCTTTTGCATCTCAGCCGAAGTTTGACATGGCAAAGCAGAGAAACCCATTGTGCTGTAGACTGATCCCTGCTTCCTCGGGGGATAAAAATATAGCTTTCATACTCCACGTCCAGTCCAGGCACTTTCCATTAGCGCTGTCACTGTGTCATCAAAGGGAAGGCTAAGAGAGTTGCTTCATAACTAGGAAGATCAACAAAAAAGCATCAAACTTTGATAATTGGTTACAGCTAGTACCCTGCAAAGACAGAGACAAAAGGCAGTGACCTGTAACCGGGACACAAACCAAGGTAACAGGCAATCACTACAGAATCAGCAACAAAGACAGCTTTAATAGTTTAACTATAGCATTCAAAGTAATTTAAACATGCCATCCAGAATACAAACTTAATAGTGATATAGTGAATGGAGCCAGAGTAAGGTAGTATTCCAAAGTTTATAAGTGCCAGCACATAAAAGAGTCTCCATGGAGAAATCTAATGCTTGAATTTGTTGCTCTTGCTTTCCTTTTTTTCCCAAAGAACATAAAAGCCAAGTGTTTATTTTTGGTATTTGTTGTTTCCTAGCCAGTAAAGGAAGATGGGCTGTTTCAGAAGTTCTTTTTGACAGCCAACTTACAGAGTGTGACAGGCTGACACATTTGCTGTCTTTGAAAGCTGAATAGCAAATAGTTTTGCTATTTACAAGTCAGAAATGAAGCAGTGGATCTGAGTTACAGAGTACCCTCCCAAAACATACAAACCCCTCTCTGCATGCATCACTTGTAAACTCTGCCTTCGTCTATGTTATCAACAGGCAATAATTCATCTTGATTCGTGGAGGTTGTGAAAGCTGTATAAAGCTAGGACATGGGAATGTAGTAGCTCAAACAAGACCTCCAAGTGAATCATATAACTTTTATACACTTAGAGTTGTAGCACACTACCAGTCTAATTAGAGTGGTAGAACCTGTCTCTAAGGATAATATGACTATTTTATTGCCACAGATGCTAGCCCGAATAAAATACATGATTGTCCTGTGATAGATTCTCTCACTTCGGAAAGTCAAATTCTTTTCTAGAATTGACAATGTAAAATCTTCTATAGCAGCAGTGCTTTGTGTTCATATTCATAGGTAAAGCTTTTACTCTAATGACAAAAATGGATTTTTACAATCCTTTACTCCCAGCAGTACAGAGGAGTCCATACAGCTAAGAAAGAATTAGATTCGACTGTAGCTCACGTGTCCTGACTGAACCATTACAGCAAATGCTTATTGCAGCAACTAATTCTGCTGTGTTCATGCAAAATACTGTGGCAGAAACACAACCAGAGCTGAAGGAAATTTAAACTCCCGAAGAATATATGTATTTGTGGATAGATACAGAGTCCTACTCTCAACGTCAGACTCTAGGGACACATCAAATCAATTCAGACACAGATTTCGAGGCCTACAGATTGAGGTTCCCGTTCAGACCTGAATGGAAACTACACATATTCCAAGTATTTGCAAGTTGCTGGAACGTTGTGTTGATGCTGTTATTGTTGGCCGCAAGGGGGGTGTTTGTTTTTGATTATTTTTATTTTTTATTTGTTGGTTAGCCCTTAGCTAACTCCAGTTTTCAGTGTGCACTGAGGGAAAAGGTTTCTGCTCTTAAAAGCTTCTTTTTGAAGAAATGACATTTTAAACCCCACTGGAAGCACTAGGCCAGAGGTGATGATGGGGAGGTGAAACTGTAATGCTTGTTTTTTGCACGACTGACACACAAAACCTATGTTTGGACTGATTCCTTTCTCAGGAAACACATGAGAAAGACCATCTCTGGGACAGACCTGCTCCTGGGATGTTTCTGTTTCAGAAGAACAAGCCAGAGACAGAGGCGTAGCTGTATCTCTGTGCAGTTTGGAGGCTCTTTTCAGCTTTCAGTATTCTTGGACATGTAGCCACCAGCCTGCCTTCAAAGGCTGAGGTTTACCGTCGCACTAGTGTATTCACTGACTGCAGGTGGCCAGATCAGGAATCACCTTGCGCCATATGCCACAGCTGAGTTTTGCAGCTGGATCTTAATGTCTGCCCTGGAACTCTAAGTACATCATATCAGCTGCTACTGCTAAACTTGTATCTGCCACAGCAAGCAGAAGGATAGCCTCAAGCATGCTGCATCCAAGAAAAAAAAAAAAAAAAAATAAGACAGCCATAGAGTGGTGCTTAAAGGAAGACCAGGGTTGTCTTTGTTCCACAAAATGTACTATGAACTTTCCCACTCATCTTTTTGGCCTGAAGCTTTGTCTAAATAACAGTTCAGCATTGTCCTTAGTAATGGAACTCCAGAGCACCATTTCCAAGTTAAAAATAGTAGGCATGCTATTAACACCCACTGCACACAGCAATGTGAGAAATAATTATTAGTACAGTTTTCCTTCAATATTGTTTTTAATTATATTGCAGTTCATGACTGAGACACAGGATCATTTCCTACCTTGAACACATATCTCATTGTATATATGTTTTTAGGTCATGACCAAGGCAAAGCTGAATAATCGTAATCATAGCAAGAGCAAATGCCTGATGATTCATGATGTAGCACTGAAAATGCAAAAGGCTTTGAGCAACACATACATAAAGAGCATCCCTGGGTGTTGTTGCTAGGTGCTGTCTATGCTCCCTTCCACATCTAGCCAGATGGTCTGGACTGCCAGTACACAGGCTGTGGTTCCTGCTTTCCTGCTTGTCATGTCAGCCTCTGGCAAAATTCAAGGATGGATTCAGTGCTCGGAGCTACTTAGGTGTCTAAGGAGACCTCCAGCCTACACACACACTCTAGGACACCGTAGCTTCTGTATAGCTAAGCAGGAAAACAGTGAATTTGTTTGTGTTTCTGTGAACTGAAATAAAAAGAAAGCTAAGTTTAAAAAAAAAAAAAAAAGTGCTTATGATCATTCTATATCCAGTGTTTCTACGTAACCTCTTCGGTATTTATATTGAGGCTATTGTGGTGATATACTGTCAAACACTACTCAGTGAGCCTGTATACTTTATAACCTCCTTCTTCTCACTTTCTTCTTATTAACTATGACCTTCACATGGATGTGCTTGGATGATTTTTCCTTCTCATTGGTATTTGTTTTATCCTTTTCTTTCATTACTTATCTTTGAGGAGCAGAACCCAGTGTTGGCTTGCTACTGAGAAAAGTATGTACAAAGAGATTCCTTATAACTCTCCCTCTGAGGATCTCATGTCAAAGCCAGAAGAGGGAATTTGTGTGAAATTCCAGAACAGATTATCTTGAGCCATGAGATCTATCCATCCTTAGAAGGTATTTGTAGGCAAAGACACGCCACAGAAAATTCTACTGAGGAAAACATTGCAGAAGTGATGTTAGTAGGTGACTAGGAAGCTCTTCTTCCTTTGGATCAGGACTGAATCATGCACCAGAGGAGTTTGGTTCTTTGGATTATAGAGAAAATGATGATTATTGAAAAGATCCCTCGATCATTTCGGACCAACTGAATTACTAAGAAATACTTTGATTAAAGGTCATTTTTAATTTTGAAGATTATATTCTGAAGACCGTTCTTTGCTGTCAGTTGGAAAAATATGTGACTTGCTTGTGCACATCCTTTCCCAGCCAATTGAATAGCATTGCTATAGAACATCTCTGAATGTCATCTACATTAGAGCACATTTTCTTCTGGGATGAATCTAAGTGATAGAGACAATGATGCCTACAATAATTTAAATATGACTAAAATATATTTATTGAGTTTGCAGGTACTTTATGAGCTTTATGAAATTTGCAAAATAATTTTGAAACCTTAAAAGAATCCTAGGACAGAAATAAAATGTTACTTACACAAAGAACTTCAGTATGTCATGGAGGGAAGAGCCAAGTTCAGACTATGTTTAGGATTCAGCAGCATGCTGAGCAAGTTGAACTGTCTATTAGTCTAAAAGCCAGCCTGGGCGGCAGCAGAGGCTGTTTTCCTATATGCTTAATGGAGGGAAGAAAAGGCTATTTTTAGACCTCCTAGAAATGTCCAACCTGTCCTGTCTACTTCTGTCCTTTGTCTGTCCCCAGAGTATGTAGTGATACCTCCATATAGTATAAAGCTTATGTAGCAGTGCAACTGCTTTCCCTGGCAATGTTATAACTTGAAGACTTTGAGGGGAAAAAAAAGGAAAAAGAAAAGGAAAAAAAAAAAGAACTTTCCTCAAATAAAGGAAAAGTAGTCTTTAACAATTTAAAGCATCTATTTTAAAGGGGATACTCATCTGAGTCTCCTTTGACTTTTTCCTTAGCTTTTAATTACTCTTCTCTTAACTGCTCTACAGGACAAGACATCACTCTTTCCAGCGCAGAGAAAATGACCGAGCACTATTCCAAGCTCTCCTCCGACAACTGAGGCTGTTGTCTGACTTTTTTTTTTTTTTTTTTTCAGATATCTTGGGAATGGCTAATAGAAGATGTCTCATGAAGACCATTTACAATATGACAAGGACATTTTTTCTGTCTAGAAAATAAGTTATTGCTTAAAATAGGTGAGAATGACTTGGTGGAGGGGCAACAAGCGCCAAGGTTTCATAGCAGTAATTCCACCAAATTCCACTAAACTGGGGCATTGCTACAATAGGATTCCACTCAGTGATAGATACAGGAAGAGGACATGGCCTCAAATAAGAAAGGGAAGGAGAAGACTTCTGAGCCTGTGCCAAGCCCCTCTGAAACCAAAGTGCAGGCCCAAGGGTCCGATCACTGTCTTTCCTTCTCAGCTCTGGGAGCATAACAGGACAGCAGTCCTACTCAGAGCCTCTAGGGGCTACTGCAGTTTAAAAAATAACGACAAATAAAATGCAGAACTGGTTTTGAGTCAGCTAAGGGCTCTATTAATTCCTGGAGTATTATCTTCAAAGATGTTACAGAGAATGGAATTTGGCCCACTGAGCCCCTATAGTCTACTCTGAAATTGCCACAGGTGATAAAGAATGGCAGTGTGCATGGAATATTCTCTTAGGACAAAAGGTTTTGTCTTGTTTTCCTGGGGGACGAATTAGCCTTTCAGTGCTTTTTCTCACTTTGTTCTCCACTTTTTGCTGATATTGTAAAAGAAGCATCTTTAACTCATGCTGGGTTTTGTAGAGAACACACCGACTTTGTTTAAATAAGAACTATTTCACTCTTTGCTTATGCCTTTATGAAATTTGTCTTTATTCATATTAATGAGAATTAATGTTTTACTAATTTGTTCATTAAAGATACCGTGCACACTTGGTAATTCTCCCTCACTGCATGGGGTTTAGTTTACTGTGAAGTGTTGTATGTGGTGATGCAGAGAGAGAGCATGTGTGTGAGAGAAGGGTGAGTGCATACCATTTGAATGCAGCATACTTAAGAAACTCATACTTAAGGAGAAAATCTCTACAGGATATCAAAGCAAATTTCAATCTAAGAAGGTTTCACTATGTCAATATATGTAGCACAAGGGCTGCCTGTTGTTTCACAAACAATGAATCTTCTATATCTTATAAATAATGTAAAGGCAAGTCTCAGGATTTTTAAAAAGTTCTGCTAGCTCGAGGCTACCTACCCAGCACGCCTTCTTGTTTACAACTACCACTACAAATATATATTGTGTTTACTTTCAGACAAAACGTCAGCTTTCCTCACTTCTAGAATTAACCTGTAGTATATTATCAGCAAAAGCCTTTTAAGTAGGTTTTATATACATAGACTTTATGCAATGGGACCACTGAGGGGTGTGCTCTTGTGTAGCTGTAGGTGAGCTCCTTGGAGCTACGTGTGCAGTGCAACACCTTCGCCTTGCAGTGCTAACCAGATACCGCAACCAACAGCCAGGCACTTGGCAAACATCTGCTGCTCAGGTAAGTGCTCTTAAACCCATTTACAAATGCAAGGGGAAATAGTACATGGAGTAAAGATGCTAGCAGACTGTATACAGGTGGTATGGATTATTAGGAAGAATGGATTAGTGAAATACAGCTTCATGTTAGCAGGTAGCAGATTTGTTGTCATCTTTGACATGAGAGGGCCTGAATCCACAACACATATGGCAGTGCAGGTGAGTGCCCTAACTGCTTGGCTCATCCTCCTTCCTTTTTGTTCTCGCTCATCCAGTGCTTTATGAATTTGTCTTTTTGCACAGATTCAGCAAGATCAGTGCAGAAAAGCTCTGGTTTCACTAGCTTGGAAAGGTTAGAGCACCCCTTCACAGTCTGAAGAGATGGGTTTGAACCCACGCAGGCTGCAGAGGGCATAGACCCTGTGCCTGCCACTTCCTTAGGGTTCTCTAACCAGTGGGATCTCACAGGAAATAACAAGTGTCTGTGCAATTTGTGTGGTGTCTAATCCTGTCGCTGTGGCTGGGGGGTACTCAAGATGAGTAGGTATTCCTCTGTGTAGTTTTAGACTCTGATTAGATTAGAGATACTCAGACTTAGTGTACTTTCACATAGTCAGAAAAACAGAATTTGGAGAATCTCTGGAGCTTCAGATAAGAAAAACAAAGCACAAGACTGATAGTCTGTAGGCAGGTTGGGATTTTTTACAGCAGTTCTTGAGTTAAGCACTTAAATTCCACTTCTACCCAATTTCAGACACTTGCAGTCTTTATCAGATCTTTCCCAAAACACATTGTTTCAAATCAGAGGAATATATCACAAAATAAAATTTGAATCAAGGACAGTTACGTCTATGCCTCTGCCTATCATGGTTAGAGAAAAAAAATACAATGAGGAAATGCTTTAGTGCCAGATTTGACTATTTGCAATTTCTCAATATCCAAACAGCTTTATGTTTTTGGCCAGCCTCTGGATTTGAGTTGTTGCTTTGATTTTCCTCGAGTTTTTTTTTTTTTTTTAATGAGCCAGAGATCTTCCACAGTGAATGCAAATTATATAAAGACGTATTTGGAAGCAAAATGAGAGATAAGTGGATCACTCCAGTACAACCTAAGAGACCAAGATGATGTGATATAATCAATACTAGAAAAAGAGATTGAGTCTGGGTTGGCTGAGGAGTGATTGCTTGTCTCAAACATGTAACTTTCTGATGCTTTTTGTATGGGACAGCAGTGTCCCTTCAAACTGCACCAAGTCCCTAAAGCGTAGCTGACAGGCATCTGCAGAAGCACAGTGATCTCTCCTCAGCTGCACTCAGTGAATGGGCACTGAAGACAAATCCCCTCTCCCCACTCTGCTTGGTGCCCATTTTCCCTGGAAAAGGAGAAGCGAGGGCTGTTACCCATTCTGCAATAGATAACCCCTTTGGGAGCTTTCAGTCCAGCACTCTCATAATAATAAAATGTACTTGCAAAACCTAAGCAGAAAAAAAAAAATATGAATTTAAGAAAGTAGCAAGGGGGAGGGAAAGGTCAGAAATCAGCTACTGTTGCTGCTGCCCTCGCAGAGGGTGATCTATTCTCAGGCTTTTGTTAGCACTTGAAGGTATCCGAACCACTCCTCTATTTTCTAGGCCCTACGTATCCAGCTGAGGTATTACTTCCTTACTGCCCAGATCATGTTTTGTGTTCTACAAATGTTCTACAGGAATATCATTATAAATCCATCGCTGAAAGAGCCTGTGCATCTTAAGTGCTCTTTCCTTTGCCACCTCTGAATATTCTGCCAGCAGAGATTTAGAGCATTGGCTCTGTAAATGCTTTCATGTCAAGACTAAAGGCAATACTTGTTTAATTCATTCTTTGACCCAACAGCAGCTTTATCTTAGGTTATCACTTGTTAAGCTCTCTTGAATGTTTTAAACATGAAGGGGGCTCCTGTGTATATACATCCAGTGTACTGTATTCTTATTGTACAAATTTAACAGTAGTTATTCATAAACATCAAAACCATTTCCCTTCTGTGCTGCAAATTATGCTTTATTTTAGTTCCATTCGCAGGGCATGTAACCTGTTCAAGAGAAAAAAAAAAAGAAAAAACATTTATCCTCTCTTTCTTTTATATAATCCTTTATTGTAGGTCACAGATATATATATCTGTGAGCACTTGTGAGAGTGAATATTTGTGAGAGAATTTCTGTATGTATGCATATAAATATGCATATAAATATCTATAAGTACACACACAGTTACAAACATAAAGATGCACACATATAAGGCCAAGGTCAACAATAAAGTGTACTGTGTATGAAGTGAGGACTAAATTTATACGTGAAATATACTGCCTGAAATAATATATAATTAGAATAACAACAAAAAAAAAGGTGTGTGGGGGGGAAAAGGTGGTTTTGTCTTTTAGCTTTGCTGGTTGTCAAAAACCCCAATAATTTACATTTACATTTACAAAAACCCCAATAATTGTGTGCAAATCCATCTCTTTTGTCAGCATAGGCTTAACCCCAAGTTGCCAAACAACTACAGTTATGTTTCAACTCAGCAGCACTCTTTGACCTCCAGAACTGTGGCTACCAGAGTCATTCCAGATTTACACCACATAATTACTGTGAGAAACTCAGCAGTTTTGTGTCATAAAGAGCTACAGGAGTGATGTGGTAACAGAGTATTCATCCTCCCTGACATTGATGTCTACACTAAGGACAGATATAGATAATTTTTTCACCAAAATACTTCATTTTTTGGTTATACCCCGATCCCTATCTCCTTGAATGTCATGGCAGGACTCAAGCATTTGCCATCGTCCCATTGCTCTGTTTTTCTTTAGAAAAAAATATTCGGGTCGAGGCAGAGGAAGCCAGAGCACAAGGGGCCCAGTCTGTAGGCTCAGGGCATAGAGGCCTATGAGACACCAAGAGCCACCACGCAGGCAGGTGTCGCTGCAAGTAGCAGTTGACAGAAACAAGAGAGATGCTTGGGAGGTAGCTTTCTTTTCTATACTTGCTTGTTTAGAAACACTAATGTTAATTTTCCTTTAATGCAGGCAGGCAACAAAGACTAACTATGAAAATGCAATATAGAAATGCAGGAAATACATGCCACGTGCAAAATTAACTCTGACAGCCTGCATGTTGTTAATGCAGAATAAGAGAAAGGAAACAATGAAATACAAGCAAGTTTTCAGTTTTCTGAGGATGGAGTTCCTGCAGTTCCAGGTGTTTAACCTCTTGTGATAGATGTGATTGTAATTGGAGTCTAGGATGAAAAAAAGGAGATGAGCAGGAACTGTGTGCTGGAATTGCTTGGAATTAGCCCCTGACTAATAAAGTCAACAATGGATGATATCTAGAATGGGATTAATCTCTATTTGCAGCTGTCAAAAAGTTGTATGTCTGATCTACACTAATCACTCAGGCTCCAGCATAGTGAGGCAGCAGCACAAAAGGGTAATGAATCCCAGCTATTTGGAAGACAGCTTTAAATGGGAAGATCTGCCCTCCCGAGGGAGCATAAATAAATAGCATGTATGACACATCCTTACTTTTTCTGCAGCTGCAGTAACATAAAATGAATCCCACTTACTAACAGCCAAGCCTCAAAATGCTCATAAGTGAAGGACATTGCTCTAATACCAGTGACATACTGGAGCAGCCAAAAATGCCCTGGTAATTATGTGTGATTGGAATAGGTGGGACAGTTAAAAGTAAAATACCTTGTGGTGACATACCAGGCCATGTGGAGGGTGGAGGCAGACGGTAGCAAGTGTTTCTCTTAAACCTCTGATTATGTGCCAGGAAAGTCAATGGATTCTTTGCCATAGAATTCAGTGAGTAAGCTGTCAAGCCCTAGTCAAACTGAACTGAGGCAGGTGAAGCACCTGAAACTAGAAAAGCTTTCAATTGCTATCAATTTAGCTTTAGCTTCCTTGTGAGTTCAGAAGTGTTTCTATTTAAATTTTCTTCCACAATCCATAATAAAAGAAAAATCACAGCACACGCTAACAACAAAACCACAGTCCCCATTTTTTTTTAAAGAAAGTACACATATTTTTAGGAAGGATAAATGGTTAGAAAGCCTTGAGGCTAGCTGATGCTAATGTTTTTCTGTCCAATACTTGAAATTGTCCTAAATAAATAAATTATCCAACTGTCAGTTCTGTGCTTATTGTTGCATTAATGTCAAACCTATGAAAAGGGTAAGTATGTTACGTAGCGTGCTGTACTAGCACTGAGACAATGATATCTTTTTTAGTTGGTGAGTGGGTGAAATGATTTCAGCCATATATTTTGAATATCTATCTGAAGATATCACTTCACAGTGAATAGAACCTGCTTTACTGAGTCTGCAATCCAATCCAGCGCTCTGGTTTAGCGGACTAATGTTCTCGTCACTTCAACGTTCTTGCTTGGCAGGGGATCAGCCTCTCTTTGCTACTCTCACATTGAACAGGCAAACTTGCAGATTTCAATCCTGCTGGCATTTGTCTCTGAAATAAATGAGTTATAATGTGCCTTTTGGTCTGACAAGGAGACTTTGAATCCTGGAGTATTCCCCTCAGTCAATAAAGGGTCATTAGAGAGGGGCTGATATTCCTTCACCATCAATGTCATTACAAACAACGAGCATCCTTAGCAAAATGCTCCAAACACATGCAGAGAGCTAAATTAGCCATGGCAAGATCAACAGCGAAGCCTGGCCCAAAACCTCTTACAAAAATATTCAGAGGAAGGCTGTGGGACTAAGTGACTTGAACTTGAATGGACTCATCTGTTTTTGTTGTTGTTGTTTTTTTCATTTTTTATTTTCTTGCACATCATATAAGCAGGGAAAATAGTTTTGCACCTTTGATGTAGTTTTAATAAATATTCAAAGTCTCTTCAATTACTGCCAGAGTAATTAGTGTGCAGGCAAATAAAATGAGGAACAATGGAATGATTTTCTGTGCTTTCTCAAGAGACAGGACTTTGGAAGTAGCAGCACTGTGTCATATGTGATGCAACTTTGAAGAGAGTAAAATAAGAAAGCTCAAAATAGTGTGCAGTGGAAACCTTCCAAACATATTATACTGCTAGCTGTGCGTGTAGGAGAATCTACATTAGCACTGCAACCTTCAAGGGCTTTGATTTGCCAATCACAGTTTTGGAAGTGATACTTCCTTGCTCTTTGTGCCCTGAGGGAAGTGCCTGTGCATTACCCTGCTGTCTGCTCAAGTGAATCCTTTACAGCAGAATACACCTGGCCACAAGAAACAAAGACAATACATGTATGAGGACACTTTTGTCTGCAGTGACAGTCTGATCCTGAGGATCTCATCTAGACCTTTCTGGAATGAGGGAGCGTTCTGGGAATCTCATCTAACTCTTTTTAGAAGCACACCAAAATCCTTCCTATGATTCCCCACAGCATTTACAAACGCTGCTTTCCCCAAGAAACTTTGCAGTGACTGTTTTAATCCATTGCAGGTGACGAAAATATTTTGGACAGTTGTGGTGAAAGAATTTAAGACATTCTATTCACTGTCCGAAACAGGACTGCTAGATACCTCCATCCCCATGGACCTGCTACATTATTCTCAAGAACGGTGGTGAAGCAGAGGCTATGTGATTTTTCAAGTGGCCAGATGGCTACATTTGTAGACGGAATGGAAAACCTTTTAGTTACAGGGAAGAAAGAAACCTTATTGACTGAAATGACTTCTCAAGCTCAGACATGAATCTCATACATGAAACAGTGGTGGCGCTCACTTTCTTCTTTTTTTAGCTCAGAGTTCCCTAACCAGTGTTTATCTGACCCTGTGGTTGCAAGGACGGTAGTGTGTGTCGGTGGAGTCTGCAGCCTGCCAATTTTCCAAAAATGGTATTGTCACCCCGGTTTTGGATCTGTGCTTAGAGAGTCAAGTAGCAATGACTCCAGCACCTTGCCTATACACAGGCATCTCTTGTATTGCAGACATCTTCCAGTGAATCTGAAATATGTTAGACTTAGCAGTAAGAAAAAAAACACATTGCTAAAGCTTGCAAAAGTAGACAATAATGTGAATACCTCATGGCTTAGCTGAGCCAGCTGAAAGACTGAAGGCTGCTGATTGAAGAATAAGGGTTGTAGAAAGAAAAGCATGTATCTGAATGGTTCACTCTTCTCTCAGTGTTCAGCTGCTTTGGTTGCTTTTTCTAACCTCTGTTTTAGGGGCCTAATACAGGCAACACTGTGCTTCTTGTGCTCATGTTCCCATAGCTAATGATAGTCTCTGCTACGGCTTCTTACTCTTCATTTTTCTGGTTTGGACAATGAGGTCCAGTGTCAGGCAAAGCTTATGAATGGCAGGGCAACCTGTTCAGGAAAAAGGGCCTTTGGTCTTCTGATCTACCACAGCTGATTAAATAATAATAATAATAAAGAAGTCCATTCAGATTATCATACCAGCAGTCCACAGCTTTCTGGGTAGATAAGAGTCTATATTTATTATCATTTGCAAGCTTCTGTGACTCTGTGACTCAGCAACAAGCATCAGAGATTCAGAAACAAAAGGAAAATGACATCAGCAGCTGTCAATCAGAAAAGACAAAGCTGACAGAGAGAGACATTTTACTTTAATGCTTCTATAAGGATATTACAAATCACAGAAGGTGCATATACACATATGCATATACACACACAAAGAAATGCACAGTACAATGACCTTTAGTACATTTGGCACCTTTGGCAATCTGCATCTTTGAGAAATGACGGTAGTGGCCTGGCTCAATAGCAACGTTCATTTTAAGTTCCACAGATGAAAGAGGAGTGCAGCCATGGCTGCTGGTTCCTGCGTGGTTGCAGCCACTGAGCTTGGGAGCCTTTCCACCAGGATTGAGCCACAGGTGGTCGTCAGGCAGGTGGCACTGACTTGTGGCCTCAGCATTGCAAAATGCCCAATATCACAGGGAGAAGTTGCTCCACCTTCCAACCGTGGAAGGTGCTTATATGCTGTTTCAGCCAGTTTCTGCATAGCTATGGTAGCTGGGACAAAAGCCGCCTTGTTTGAATGGCAAGGAGGCCTGATGAGGCTGGTGACTTGGGCAGGAAGCCTTATGATTGAATTTTGTTATCTAGCCTTAGTTATCTGCAGT
Organism: Crypturellus tataupa; assembly: GCA_034781795.1. Classification (NCBI taxonomy): domain Eukaryota; kingdom Metazoa; phylum Chordata; class Aves; order Tinamiformes; family Tinamidae; genus Crypturellus; species Crypturellus tataupa. The sequence goes on along the minus strand of JAWLRI010000494.1, from coordinate 2,507,844 downwards.
CCTAAGAGAAACTTTTATTAGTTTGGGTGCAGTCCTCAGTTATCAGCCCAACATCAGGGATGAAGCATCAGACTGCTCCATGGCTCTCTGCTGAAGAGGAAATAATTAGGTGTCGTTCAAATGTGTGATGCTCCAGTGAAGTACGTGCAAACAGCAAGAATGGTACACTCACAAAATATCATTTACAGTTAATTAGAAAACATTTACTTGGGGTAAATTCCAGATTTTCCCTATTTCAGCAACGTTTGGCTTTAAAATCTGCAGATGAAAAACATATTTTCAGTTGCTATAGTGTGTGTTCTTTAAACCAAATTGAATAAAAGCTGCGCTAGCAGCAAAAGTCTGGATGAGATATTGTACCCTGACAAATATACCATGACTGGCCAAGGAGGAGGGAAATATTCAAGTCAGCAAATTTCAATTCCAAAATTCAAGAGCATCACTCCTGCAAGAATATCATCTTTAAGTCCAAGATGAAATGCTGAATGTTTTGCTAGTCTCTGTCATGTCCACAAAATACTCCCAATGTTCCTAGTGCGCTACCATTTCTGCCTTGACAGAATCTCGCTTCAGGTGCCCTAATTTGCCACTAATTTTGGTTGTAGTGGCACACAAGCCAGTTGAACCATGTCTAATCTGCTAGAGGCTGATGGCTGCTTTTGATACCCAAATTCAGTTAACATCAGTCACCCAGGAAACTGGTAAAGACTCAGTAATGGTGGATTGTTAATTGCATAACACCTTTGTGGTCCCTAAGCTCCTATCAGCGGCCAAACCACCTCCATGCATGCCTGACAGATGATATTAAGTTCAGATGAGCATATGCTGGTTTTTGGGAGCTTGGTAGTGATGAGCATGCTGCCCTGTGAATCACTTAGTACAGTCAAAACAATTCAGTAAATTTCTCATCAGTGTCTGATAATTTCTTTTATCTTTCTCCTCTTTGCTGTGTGACTCAGAGAATGAAGAGGCTAATTCTTCCCATAGATCAGATTTCTGTTATAAGCTATACCCTGTTTGGCATTTCCTTATCTGATCAACTCACCAATTATTTTCGGTTGCATGGAAGGATGAGTAAATGAGGACCACTCAAATGAGAATTGATTGGCGTTTGTTCCTCAGAGTCCAAATCAAACCTTTCTCTTAGTCTCAGAAAATGTTGTTCAACTTTAAAAGAAAGCTGCCCACATAACTATGCCCTTTTCTTTCCTTTTGTCTGCCCTTGCCACCACCCTGCTCTAACCAGAAAGAAAACGGGCCTGAAACATAGCAAGAAAGATTTTTCACTTTGGGCATATTATCCTTCATCCTTTCACTTGCTGCTTCTCCTGGGCTGCCTTGATCAAGAGTCCCTTGATGTTTTGGTTCTGAAAGTCATCTCAAGAAGTTTCAAACATATCCAGTGATTCACACCCTCTCCCTTCAAAAAAATGTGTCAGGTTCCTCTCATATGTTTATTTCTGATCCTCTTTGCAGATATGTTTAAGAGATTCCCTACATCAACACCCTTACTCTTCACCTTGCTTCAGAAGATTCTCTTAAAAAAGAAAAAGAAGATTTTTTTTGATCTGAGGAGCTCAGGGTACTTTTTACCTTTGTTTTTTTAATAGCTGGGAGTAAACATTGTCAATGTTGAAGCCTTCAGCTTATGGCATTATCCGCTTGAAAGGGAGCTTAGGCAAAGCCCAAGCATATATTTTTCATCTTAGATGGTATGACAATTCTCTAAGGGCAAGAGACTCAACAGGCAAATTGGCATGGATTTTACTGAAGTCAGCCCTAGTGAGTTACACCAGCTGAGGCTCTGGCTGGAGAAATCAAACTCTCTGGCAAGTATTGTCACCAACTGAATTTAAGTGTCTTTTCCTGTCAAAGTGCACTTTGGACTTGAGGACATATCATTCTGATATTCTCTGTATTTTCATGTGGTTCTAGTTGCCATAATATAGGTCTAATTCACTTTTAATCACTTCTCTAGCACTTTGGCTCTCAGACTGGGTGCCCAGACAAAGTAGTCTCTTTTATGGCTCAGTTGTTTTTTCATAATTCATCCTGTCCTGCTCATTTTTTGGAGAGCCATGCATTACCATTTAATTTCCTAAACAAAATATCTGCTGCAGACTCACAGGCTGAAAGTAACCAAGACTATTTTTCCTAAAGGTTTTCCTATATTCATCAATAACTGCATTAGGTGGTAGGGCATTGCAAATACTTCCAAACACATAGTGATGGCTTCTTAACTACTTTACATCTTCCATAATGAACAACATTGTGCTCTCTGTATGGAAGGAGGGAATGCGTCCGTTCTGCTGCCTCGCTGTGGGTGGTTAGGAAATGCTGCCTGGAAGAACAGGAATGTGAGGAACTTGAGATGCCCAGACCACTGTCATGGTCCTTCAAGACTGGATCATGTTCAGCTAGTTTCTTGGTTTGCCTGCTCAGTTTTTCAATGAAAAATTGAAATGCTCTGCAGAAGGTAGAGCCCTTTCATAAAAAAAAATAATGGTAACTGAAAGTACCAGTCTCTGTTGCAAAACAGCTTGATGTATAAACTTTCCAGCCGATTCCTGTTAGGACAAACATAGAGCTCTTCCTGTGCTCTTTCAGGGCTCAGAAGGAAATCTAACTGTTGTCCTGTATCTTCAGTAGCAATTAATATTTGACCAGCTCGTGAGTTCAACACATAGGCTTAAGAAGAGGGGAGCAAAGCCTAGCTGGCTGAAACTGCCCCTTGAATTCGCCTCAGGGATGGTGTGACTTGCTATTCTTCAGACTAGAGCCCAGGCTTCCTCTTCTTTGCTTGTTTCTTCCTTAGCTGTTTATGTTGTGTAAAACCCTATGTTTACTCATTTGTTTGGAGGTTTTCAGACTTATTTCCAATTCCAGCATTCTATATCAGGCATGTTGCCTGTTTAAGTGATATTTTCTACTGAGATGCATTGAAGCATACAAATGCCTGTAAGCTTATGTGCTGCTAAATGAAATGCTGTTATAATTACTGAGCAGATATACTGTAAAAATAATAATCACCAGTCCTGGTGTCAGAGAGAGAACTGAACTGCTGGTTCCTGCATGGATAGCAGCAGCTCAAAGCTTTTCATCCCCAAGTTCCACCTCTCTAGCTGTCTTGGGTAGTTTTAATTGCACATGCGTTTGTCCCTCTTTCAGCAGAATATTTGCCTTTAGATCTCTGGGACCCGAAGTCTCCATGGGCATCTTGTTGTTGCCCATCTCCCCCATTTTCTGCCTGATTACTGGAATATGGGAAACATTTGGTGGGGGTGGCACATAAACCCTGTGGCGGCTTTCATCATTCTGTCAAAGGGAGGGAAATAATCAAAGCGCGGCACCAAAAAAACAAATGGCCAAATAGCTGTTGAAGCAGGAGGTTCCAACTCATTGGAGCTCAGCTTATTACAGGCCATATGCCTGAGTGGCTCCTCTCACTGAGTGCTGTACCCAGCTATGGAAACAAGTGTGAAAGAGCCTGTGGTGCATGAGTCCTGATATGCTATAACTGTGTGTAACTGCTGAGAGTACAGAAAATAAGAATCTGAAGAGTCCATGAGGCTAATTGGAGAGATTACCCTTTACAAAATAAAAAATAAAATAAAAATTCCCAGAATATTTCTATTAAGATACTAATGGGCAATACTAATTCATTTTCCAAACTCACAACAGATGCTGCTCATTCTGTACACAGGCTGTATTCATAAATGATGCTGCTTAACATAAGTGGAGAAACAAATTGATATGCTCTTTTACTTTATTTTTAAATGTCATAGAGTTGCATTAATAGTTACTCTTGACAAATATCATTAACTCTTGCCCTTGTGATTATGCCTACGGCTTGCCTTGTAAATGAGGCACCTGCACAGGTGACTCAGCTTCTGAATGACTGACATATTCCAAAGATTGAATGACAAAGCTGGCACAATATGGAGTAGGAATGGTGGAAGAAATGTGCTTTTTTTCTAATCAAGCATTTCATTTCTCTTTAGTCTGCAGAACTCCTCCCAGGAATGCTGAGGTTTGGGTCCCAACTCTGAACAACTACTTCATTTTGGTGTTAGGAAATCTTCATAATCTAACAAAAGCAAGTGATGGCAAGTGGCTAAAAGTCTGTTCTACAGCTGCTGTATTTCCCACCTTCTCTGCTCACTGCTTCATTTCTTGCAGCTGCTTAAAGGAAAATATGTCCTTGCCAGAGTAGATTCACTAATTTAGAAAAAGTGTTCTTATTCCCAAAATAATACCCATTTAGTCATTCAAGAGCAGCTACTCAGCTCTAATTTCATACCATGCCCTTAATTCTATTTTATTTGCTTGCATAAAGAAATCCTTCCCTCCTCCTTCTCTCACCAAATTTCCTGTGTTTTGTGGCCACACTGCATAGCTCTGCTGCCATCTTTTCCTTCAGATGGGGGTTATATCATCTGTCTAGTAGTTCTTTACACACATAATTTACAACACAATCCATAACTCAGAGCAGCTATGTCAGTCCACCCACGTTTCCTCAAAGGGATGATGACAAGGTCTGTCTCATTTTAGCCATATTCCCTCTCCATGTGAAAGACTCCTGCCCTACCTTTGAAACCTTTCACCTTTATATTCCGCTCTGGTTGCCTTTTGCCTCCCTGTCTATTCTGCCCATTTGAAAGCTTTTTCACTTTGGTTGTGTGTCTTGCTTAACTTTCCTAGCAGCGCATCAACAAGGATAAAATGAGCTGTGCTGACAGGAAAGTCTGTCTCTATTTTGCTTGAAATGCTGTTACATGAAATGCTAGTAAGGTGTCTAGACACTACACAGGGTAGACACCTCATACAAACTATTAGTAGTCATTACTAATCCCTCAGCACCAGTTTCTGCCCCTGCACTCCCCATTTCAGGGGACAAAAAAAATGTTTTCTCACATTTTTTTTACCTGTCCAAGATGGTTTAGGTAGCATTCCTCTAGCAATAAGCAAAGCTAGACATGAAAAGTGTCTTTCTTAAAAATTAAAAATCTTGTCTTACTAAGTTTTATTAAAATTTTCCAGTCTCTGCCTCTGTGTCGCATAAGGGTCCATTAATTATCCCGCTGTCTCTAAACATGGCTCCAAAGAAGAGAGTGACCACCTTTTTTAATAAAATTGCAGATTTACAATTTTCCAGCTCAGTGAATTGCTAGTATTTAAATGCACGGAGAGGCCAGTGCCAGGCTGCTCTGCCTCCTTGTGCTGTGTCACTGAGAAGGGGGTGCAGGAACAAAGCATATGTAAAGAAAGAACTGGGTAAAGAATAAAAAGTAAATGGGAGAAGTCTAGACTGCCTCATGTCTCCTCAGGTTCAGAGGTGGCCCACAACATCTCCTCTACCCTCCTCTGCTCCAGCAGGAGCAATCAAATTTACTTGGACCTCAGGTGGATGAACCTGGCCTCTCCTGCTAGATATAGCTATGGAATAAGGATCACATTCTGCTTCTTAAGTCTGTTGACTTGCCAGGGAATATACATCGGGAGAACAAGAAGAGAACTCTGCACCATGCTCTAGTCTAGGTAGGTTTAACAGGGTTATGCAGAGGTGTGGGATGACTCATGCTTCTCAAATGCTCTGCTTGGACAGGAGAGGGAAAGATGAGGCCACTAAGGATTTTCCTGATGATTTCTGCAACTGTAAGTACTAATGGCAACAGAGAAGATAGAAACAAGTTAATATGATTGGAGAAGGAAAAAAATATCTGAAAGAAGAGGGTCCACGGTAAGTGAGAAAAAGAGCTGTGGGTTTGCATTTCTGCCTGTAGCTTGTGATCCTGACAAATGCAAACAACCTCTTTGGGCAGCCTTCTTTGAGTACGACAAATGGCCTTTTTTACATACACAAAATAATAAACAACTAGCTTCTAAAATCCAGCCTCTCCTCTCTGTGCTTGAAAGCATCTGTGCTGCCGAAGGCAGCTGGGCACCACTGGAGTCTGATGCTACCTGTTGACCACAGGCGCAGTGCTGCTATTTTCTACTAAGTGCCTCAATGGAGTCCAGGGAGGTTGATTTGGAGGTGAGAAAGGTACATGGATCATCTTGCCAAGACCAGCGCCAGCTCTGCCAAGTTTTGAGTACAGACTGAGTGGCCTGACTTCATTGTTCCTTCCTGGTCGTGACTGCTAAGGGCAGGGCTGTTGTGCCACTCAAAGGTACAGACAGAGGCTTCCCACCTGTTCTGCTCTTCCCATCATTGTGCCTCTTTTTCCTAATGATGGATGACACTGCAAACGCAGAGGCATGCCCATGCCAAGAAGTGTGGCAAGACTGGCCTTCAGGTTGCAGTTGGAGTCTGGAGCACAGAAGACATGAATGCAAGTTGCAGTTTCAACTCTAAAACTTTGGCCATTGGGTGGATTTCATGCTTTCTATCCTTAGCTGACTACAATGTACATCCAAGTCGGTCATTTCCATCTCCATTCAGCAGTGAGAAATGAAGAGAAACGAAGACTTTTAAGAGCACAGTGTTCCTGGCCTACTTTATTCCTCCCTTAGGACACAATAAATGCACCCAGCAGGAACAGTTTCTTTTTGTAGCCAGCGAAGCCTGAGGGTGACCGTGTTTGTAGGGGGCAGCTACATTATGGCTATAGTTACCTACAGCCAGACAAATTGTACCCTCAATCTGCGCTGTGTGGTAATTTTCTCTCTATAAAACAAAGGTGGCCCAGTGGCTCCCCTCTGCAGACATGCTGTGAAATGTGTACCTGGTAATGCCTGGGTGGCACCTAAGTGCTGTGATGACAAAGTCACAGGAATACGTATCAAGTTGCTGTGAACCATGAGTGAGAAGCCACTGTCCCAAAGGCAGCCAGGGAGGCTTTTGGCATAATGTTGTTGTTGCCAACTGCACGTGTGAGGAGCTCATGATGCCACTGCTGTGGCTTCATCTTCTTTCTGACTTGTGGTAATGTGTGCAGGTCATGAAGGAGACCAGTCTTTGGGGCTGGTCAAGGGCAGCATTTGGAGATGCTGAAATTCTCAGAGAAGTTCCAGACAGGCACTAGCAGAAAGTGCAATGATATGAATTTAAAGGGAGACAATAGCTTGTTGAAAAATGTGGGTTTGATTCTTTTTTATTGAAACCTACATTTATTTCTACTATGCATAAAAGAGGTGGGGTTTTTGCAAAATTGTACATGTATATTCAGGTTTTTTTTTTTCTAACAAAGAGGTTTAAATTTTTCAAGAAAGATTTTTCCAAGCTTGCTGTAAATAATTATTGGTATGTATTTCCAATATCTCTTGTCTTAATTGGGGGAAACGCTGGTGAAATCTTTTATTGATTTCTTCCCTTAAAAAGTCAGACTTTCTGCTGGTTTTTGGTGGGATCAGAGATTCATCCAAATAACCAGGGATGCCTCTTGGACCATTATTTTTTGGTTCAAAACCTTATTCATCAAAGTAATCCTGTTGACAACATTCTCCAGTACTAAGATTCTAGCTTTATATTTTCCTAATTTTTGCAATTTTTAATCAGTCACTTTCCCTTAGTCAAATTCTTGGTATAAACATGGCAATAAATAGATATTTACAAGGAACAGAAATATATCATAAAAATTAATGCAATGCTGAGGATGCTGGTTTTCATCTATTGAGGAAGAATATTCATGCTTATTGTGGAAACTCACTTTCCAAAAAAACTAGCTGTTTGAAACTTGAAGATACATATCCAAATTTATTTCCTCAATCCATTTTAGTATATTTGCCAAATATACTATTGCAGAAATATTATGCTCTCCTGAATTGTTCAGGTGAATTTGAAAGCGTGTTTTTCCTCTCTCCTCCCAGAAGCATGCACATATGCAGATGCAAGCACACAGAAATTCCATCAAGCATTTTAATGCCAGTGTCAGGCTTCATAGCTCAAAGTTATTTTTTGCATAAGGAGCTTAGGGCTTTGACAGACTTCCTAGGGCATGTGGAGAATGTGAAGTACAATAAAGCATGCTAAAAACTAGAGACCAGATAAAAGTATAGGGTTGCTATATATGCCATGGAGCTGTAAATGAAACACAGCAAGAAAAAACAACAGATTCCATTACATGTGATTATGGTGATGGGACAGGAACAATATCAGAAATTCAGATCATCAAAAAAAGAAAGAAAAAATCAATACTGAAAATTCTAGAGTTTTAACAATTTCATAGCTGGAAAAGAGAAAAGCAAGCACAGTGTGTTTATCTCTTGCTGAATTTCCCCGTGTTTTTCCACACCTACCAGATGCTGGGAAAATACAAAGTGAAAGGGCTCTGGGACATGAAGAGGCTCTTAATTTGGGGTGCGTACTTGCAGTGGTCAAAATAGTAACTCCAACATGTTTCGCTGCACAAGTGAGGTGCTCCTCTTCTCCCCTGGGACTCACTGGGGTGCCAGTCCTCCCCTAGGACTCACTGGGATGTCAGAAAGGCAGCAGAGTTGAAGTTTTGGGCTATGCGCAAGCAGGTCCTGTGGGAGCAGTCACTGCCTTACTCTTAGAGATGGTCACAGGCAGTCCTGAGACTCTCCTTGCAGCTGATTAGAGTCTGTGGGAGACGCTTCTCAAAGCCTTTTGGGCTACACCCATTCCTCATTAAAACTACTCACAAAAGTACTAGTTACTTAAAGTTAATTCTTTTACTTAAAAGAAGAGTAGGTATATTAGGTCCTGTTTTAATATGATTTCTTGTAGCAATGAGATGCATACCTACTTGGATAAAGTGAAGGATATTACTAGGCAATTATGTAAGGAAAAAAAAAAAAGAAAATAATAATCACCAATTTCCCAGTTTCCTCACAGTGCGAACTGCTCTGTGATGTGCTTGTACAGCAGAGCAGGTCAGGCCTTATCAAGTGGGAAGACAGCAGAGAGGCCCTCAGGATTTTGAGATAAGCCACTCCTGTGTGACTTTTTGAAGAAGACTAATATTAAAGATGGATGGTTGTCACAGGGAGATGCAATTACTTCTTCATTTTTGTTAAACATACAGTTTATGATAGTGCTGTTTTCTGGGTGCATTTCCTATAGTTGACAAAGGTTATCTGTCAACAATGTGGCTAATTAAGCCCTTCCCAGTCTTCAGTCTCACTGGCACTTGCAGGGGAACAGATTCAGTTTCAGCCTTACCAAGATACATGCATTATTTTTGGTATGTTGCATATTACAGCGTCTTGCTCAGAAACACAAACACCCTACAGATGAAAAAGCTCAGAGAGATAAATAACTATTCTATGTGAAAGATTATTCTTAAATTGCAAACATTTTCAACTCGCAATAGAAATAGGAAATGAGGTTAACTGAACAAAACAGTTTTTAATGCATCCTCAGAACTTAGCAGAAAAATAATATGATCAGTTTTTGTTTTGTCTTGTCAAGTTATTGGCCCACTGCACAGACATTATTCATGATGCAGTCTCAGCCTCCTGCTTTACTGGTTCGGACTGTGCAGCCAATCTTCAAGCAAAAAGCACATTCCTCTGCGAGTTCTTGTCGGCACTGAGAGGGGTGAGGGCTCAGGCCCTGCGCTTAGGACAAAATCACATCAAATTTCTACAAGCGCCACTCCAGGTCCTACATGTGGTCTCTGCATTGCAGGAAGGCTGTTCACACAACACGATGCTATTTGAGATGAAAATGGATGACAGAGTTGCCTGCACGTAAGTACTGGCCATTGAGTCATAACAAACCCACAAGCTGATGAATACATAATGGTGAGCAGAAGGGACTGACAGAGTCTGCTCATGAGCAAGAGAGCTCATGAGGCTTTGGAATTGTTGATATCACCTTGGAAATATTTTGAGGGGAAATTAGATGTGAATCTGCCTCCAATTTGGTGAGGAAGCAGCCACTAGCTCCAAGTTCATAATGATTCAGCGAATGTCAGGGGAGGTATTCCTCAAGGAACCAACCAAAAGTATCATTCCTTATAATTAGAAGAAACTATTTTTTTCATGTATTTTAAGTAGCATAAAATAATAAACACTACTTCCAAAACCCTCTGGATGTAATTACAAAAGAATTTGAATTAAGCTAAACGAAAATATTAGCCTAGATTTGTGTGTGTTTTTTTTCCCAGTACAGTTATGTGGCTCATTGTTGGTAGTCTCTCTGCAGGCAGTTCACTGATGGCTGCAAGTTAAGTTTTGTGTCTCTCAAGACTGAGAAGGCAATTTCATTGCCATTGTGTCTTGTGAAGACAGGGCAGGTGTAAAAACAACTCACAGGAGATACAGCTACATTAGTGGAAAACCAAATAGAGGTAGATTCCTGATGTTTTGGGTAATGTTATCTCCTCTTAATATTTTTACTAGTATCAGACATGGTTTTATCAGCATCACAGAGAGATTGGCTAACAAGATGCAAAAACCTTTTCTTTCTGAGAGATTCTGGGTTTAGATCATTTGAATTTTTCTTTTTGATTTACTTTTTGTTGGATATTATTAAATATTTCCCTGTAATTGTTAGTCCATGTCATTCTAGCGTATTGATCATTATCTCTGTTTCTTTTAACATACTGAACTTTTTACTTTTTTTGAGATACTGCTTAATATTTTCTCTTTAACAGATAGGTTACAGCTATGTGAAACTTCTCATTTATTTATTTATTTCATGCTGCAAAGCTCAGCAAGGAATCTGGATGAACTCTTACTTTCTTTTCAGGTAGAAGAGTTGACTGAAAGCCTAGCACAACTGGGCACAACAACCTCCTTTACAGCTGTACTCACATGGGAATGCACACCTACACTCATGAAAATGGAGAGGAGGAGGATGACAATCTATGGAGACAATCCAGACATGAATTGTGGCAGTCTACGGACAAAGATGGCAAAGTGAAGCTATGCCAATCCAAGACACCTAAAATTTCTTACAAGCACTCCTGCCTTAATACACTGACACTCCTGTGCTATTTTATTTTGGCCTGCTATACATGCATAGTCAGTGTAGAGGTTGGAAAAGTCATCTGACATCAGCCTAAGGAAGACATTAATTTTCCTCAGCTTTCAGTACATGATATTTGAGATATCTTAATCCTCTACCTTTCAAGTGTGGATTTATTGGGACGGTCAAGAGGGCATTAGTACTTCTCCTTTGTCATCATTAGGATTCATTAGGCCAGCTCAGCACAGTCTTTTTTTTTTCAAGTCATGATTTCCTTCAAATATATACACATTTTTTTTCTTTTCAGCCAAGTCTTCATCATCCTCTTTCTTAACACATTTTGAAAATTATAAATTGCCTTTCATCTAAATATAATCAGTTCAAAGCCTTAATAAAAGATTTTATCGTCTCCCACCCTTGTGGAGGTCCTAGTAGAGGGAGAAGAAAGAATGTTTTCCCAATAACATCTTGCTTCCTGCTACAACACCAGAGACACATTAGAGAAGCTGTTTCCTGCAGTTTTGGTGATCACTTGACATTCCTCCATGGATATTAGAGAGGGACAAGCTCATGATTATCCGGAATCTTCATGCAGATAACAGCACAGATTAAAATGGCAAAGCTGGCAGCATGTCCAACACGGCGAAGAAAATATGTTCTCTCTACCTGCTCAGAGAGCACAGACACAGGGTGATATTTTGATTACATTGCCCTCTTGGAAAGTCACTCAAGACAGGATAATCTCACACAGCTATATACATTATATCTGGTCAAACTGTCATTTTTTTTAGCCACATAGGCAGAAAAACAGAATGTGTTTTCAATGGTGCACAAAAAGACGATAGCAAAGAGGCTGATTACGTCTCTTGAGTAGTTACTCTTCTCTGACTCACTAAGAATGAGTATGTTGGCTTTAAAGATGGAAGAAATGGGTTTCAGAGGCCTCCTGAACATCTTGGATCTCTTGGCCTCTGAAAAGACCAAACAAACAAATTGCACAGCTTGTGTATGCAGAATAGATGAAATCAGAAAGGAAGTGTCCTCTGTTAAGTAGAATAGGAGCTGAAATGATGACCATGTGATGTGTAGTGAGTGCAGTTATACATGAGTAAATGGCAGCTCACTGCCATATTAATTACTTAATGACACAAATCACAAAGTTGGTGATTTAAAAAGTACTGTTGGTGATCAGAGTTCTGTATAGTCAGGATAGTATAGCAGTGGGAGCTCCAAATAGCTTTTTGACCTTCTGCCTCAAGGTAATTTTTTTCTTTCTTTCTTTCTGAGACTTTCTTGTTCCTTTTCTTATTCCTATTTTTGGGTCCTTCATAGCTTCTTATTTTTCCCCAGTTTAGCCCTCCTGGGACAATTAAGGTGGAACAAACTTCTGTTTGCCGCTGTTTTACTCTGCTTTCCTTGACCTTATAAAGTTGCTTTAGAGACAGCCACTTTCCAGTGTATGAGGACAACCTGTCACGAGGCACACAATAGAACAGTAAACCCAAGCTTTGATTAACTGACAGAAATGGTGGTGAAAAGGGAAAAAAGGGAGGCATATATACCAGAGTAACAGAAGTAAAAGATATCATAGCTCAAAGAAAATATAGTATTTGGAGTCAGATGAAACCCAGTAGAGTAACCTCTAGAAAATTAGTCCTTCCTAAGTCAATCATGAAAATGAGCTACCAGACCCGTTCAGTGTTACTGTAGACCATCACCACATGGTAACACTTTCAAGATTCACCCAGGGAGAGCTCAGCTCTTATGCTTCCAAAAAAAGCTTCACCCTTAGCAGCACATTGAAGAAGCAGCTCCCTTACCTGACCAGATCCCCTAGCAACTTGTTGAACTGATCTGGTTCCAGTTTGTGAGGGTCCAGCACCTGCCAACATCCTTCTCACCTGTTTCACTGCATGCAGCTCCCAAGGAGAACCGTTGAAGTCCCTTCTTCACTCCGAGATCATCGCAGACAAGAAAATGCTTGCTATTCCTTTCTTTCTTTCTTTTAAAGGTGAATGAACATGCATTTCTTGCTCAGGTTTATTTGTATACACTGGCACATCAGAAAAGTGATTGGCAACCTTAAGTACTTGTGCTTTCATTTTGGTGGTTTGTGGTCCAGATAACATGAAAAAAGTACATTTAAAAACATTTTGGAAATTTATTTTACATTTATGTTGGTGCACTTTTCAGTTGCCAAGAAAAGATCAGTTTTGTCAAAGGATCCAACAAAATCTGCTTAGTGGGTCTTCCTTGGCTATAGCCTATAAAACCGACTGCTTTCATACAGTAGACCCTTAATCACTGTAAAGATGTTTCAAAGAGATTAATAACAACTATTGCAGCTGTTACACCCACATGCAGTGATTCAGACACATAGATGAGGCCCGAGGAGAATCTTTACCTGTGTGGGCCACATAGACACATGCCAATATTTAGTCCAATAAAGCTGTCTTCCCAGCAGCATGAATGATAATCTTATAGGTGGATGATGACAGGACCTGTCAAATAGGTCCCTATGCTGAAACACAGCCCAATATAAAATAGTACCTCACTAGGGTCACATTAAAGGCTGCAGTGTGAACCTCATTCTCTCCTTCTCTCTCAGATATCTACAGTGTTGATTAAAACCGAATAATACATAGTCCTTGTGTCACACTGTGCTACATCCAGAGAGGATTCTGAGAGTAATGACCATTCATTTGATTTAAATGAATTTTCAGTCAGTCTTTCCTGAACACATAGATGAAGCAATTGGTTGTTAATCAATCAGATGCAATGCAGGCAGGAGGTAATCAAACAGTGCTGCAGTGGTTGGGCTGGTGTGGAGATTTGAGCTGCTACTGTTCGTGATAAATTCAGGCTTGTAGATAGCCCTGGTGCTACTTACATTGTGGTAGCAAGGTAGATATCCAACATTAGCCATCCATGTCTTGAGATGTCTTGGGCTTTTATTTAGCTTATATTTTATCTTATTTAGGTCATTCCATCTTCTTATTCTGACATAAAATAGCAATAGTCTCATTTCATCCTGGGAGGGACAGTCCACAGAAATACACTATCCAGCAGTTTTTCTGCTACAGATTACCAGAGAATAATAATTCATAGCAAGTTGCATCTAGCAATCAGAGTTGACTAATTATGGATTACCTCCTGTTTCTATCCTATTTTATGGCAAAACTCCTATTGATTTCAGTGGCACAGTATCAAGCTTGATATGCTCAGTAGACTATGGAAGCCTTTGACTAGCATGCAGGACAGAAATGAGTCAATGCTAACATCAGCTGTGGAAATAAGTCTTCCAGTAAGAGAATTAGTGCTAAATTGAGAAAAAATAAGGGGATAGTTGAGCTTTTCTTCCTACCTGCAATATGGCAGAAGGTCAGGCTCTGACAGAATTCATTTCATGGCTGAAAACATATAGGGCAATAAGCAGTTTTGGAGAGGAAGGGACTGACCAAAGCAACCTCCTCATTTCAGTCTCTCCATAGCACTCGCTGCACAAGAGGAATATAGAAGGGGAGTTTGCCAGGCAGCACCAGTGTTGTCTTTGTAAGGTCTTCTCTACCCCTCACAGTCATATAGAAACAATTCTATGGGGAAAAGTAAGAGATAAAATCCCACAAGGTGAACAATGCACTACTAAAACTGTTAAGAATTTTTTTTTTAAAAAAAGGAGGTCCAGTAGTTGGCCCAATTAGGCCAGAACAGACTGTTTGGTGTTCTTCTTTCTTGTACAAAATGAGAAATAGCTTCAATAGGAAAACTCACTTCTAGAAATGAAATCATAAAATGAAGCTTGGAGTATCGTTCCCGAGTTGTATTAGCTCATTGAAACAAGTTTCCCATGAGACATAGATTTCTTTTTCAAATGAATAAGGTGCCACATTACAGCTGTCTGCATTGTACACAACTAATCATGGCATTCACAGCCATGATTAGATAGCTGGATACAAGCATTGTTTTGACATTCAGCCATCTTATACACAGATATATAGATATATAGCCTAAAATCATATACCAATTCGGTCATTATTTTAAATTCCAGGCTAATTGCCAAGCAAGTAGCATCCAAATTATACCGTAAAATGTATGGATGTCTGAAGATATGGAATGTGAGTCCGTGAAAATAGGTAATTTTTTTTTTAAAATCCACATATCTATTGAAATGGTCAGTTTCAATTACTTTCCTTGGATGCATGCTGCCTGTTTTTCAAAATAAAAAAAAAATTACATAATATGTAAAACAAACAAGCCACTTCTCCCATGGATTGTATCTATGCTGAATAAGGTCAGAAAAAAATTTAAAAATTATACATTAAGCCAACTATCAAGGACATCACAGGGGAAACATCACAATTCTTGCTAGTCCAAATGTTAGAAGGATAACCAAAAATCATGTTGGGAAAGCCAGTAGGACAGGGGCATTGATACCAGGAAGCGTGTACTGTTCAGGAAAGCTACAAATCAGTAGAAAGGCAGAATTTAAATCTAGCTCAAAAGTTTCTTGTGAAAAAATGAACAAAGAAGCTCCATCAAAACGGCAAGTGGCTAATTTTTATTTTCCACTACTATTTGCTGTCATTTTTACTATCACTGTTCTGAATAAAAGAGTGCCTGATAAACACTAGGACAAATAATTTTGAAATATCTACAGTGCTGAAACATGAATATTACAGAAATGTAAAGCTGCCGGCAGAGATGAATGACTAAGTTGCCAACAAAGATAATTTATATAGTTTACTCAGGCATTCATTCTCCTTTTTATCCTGTCCATGTATTTCCTTAAACAGACTGTGCTGTTTCCAATCTTATTCTACATTTTAGCTTACTTTCAGAATACTTTTCAGTATAAATTTTTGGACTGTAATTGGTTTGTGAGTAGCTTGTTGTGGGTTTCCAATAATAAAATGAAGATAATCAAGGTGCACTAGATGTGATGTGTTAGTTACATGATATTTCTGTGCCTCAGCTGGGTAATTATATCTCTGAGAATCATGCATTTCAGGGATTGCAAATTTACTATCAGTGAATACTCTACAATATTGACTGTTTTGAAGTACATTCTAGCCAGGAAATCCTTCTGCAAGAATATTTATACTGAGAAAACATAAAATAGACAGAAACAAGCTCGAGGAAAATTTATTTTAAAATCTGAAGAAATCTTTGCTGAGTACTTTTTAGATAACTGTAGCCATCCATCATCCTCTTCATCTAGCTGGAGCAGTATTATAATTCTACCTGTTTAAGGACACTAACTGTAGCCACACTGTAAGTATTCTTTTAACTCACTATAGCACTTCATTGTTCTAGTTGAAATGTATCTGCTTGCAAAGGAATGCATAGAGGCTGACTTCCACTTGGTCTCCTCCCCTGCACACCTGACAGACTCATGGAAAGCTTAAATATCTATTTTTTTTTTTGTGCTTCCCTGTCCTCCCCCAACTCCCTAGAGTGGGGTGAATCTCTCCACATATGACATCAGAGCTCAGAATTACCTTATAATGAACTGAAGAAAATGGCCTTTTTAATATTTTCTGCACCAACTGAAGCTTACCTTGGTGGCCTATAGGTATTGCATTTCCTTGACTTGCTCTGAGATTCCCATGTCCAGTCTCCCCTGACCTAACCTGGAGATGGCTATGACTAACTACAAGGAAACAAATGTGCCAAGGGATAACACGGAGACAAGTTTTAATTTTCATTTTTTTAGATAGGAAACTTTTATGAAATGATGACAACGGGATAGTTCGAAGGGTCCTATTAATCCTACCACATACAAAATCTTCCCCTCTTGCTCTGGAAGGTAGCATGCTGTGGTTGCATGAAGGTCCTTGACTCCCCTTTCCTTCCTTCCTTATCTATAAGCTGAAGCATGTGCAGTTGGAGTATGGAATAACAATACCTCAAACAAGCACAGGTTGTCCTGACATAGTTTTTCCCCACATCACAGCACACTCACTGCCATCATCCTCTCTTGTCATTTGAGAGTCCCTCCTTTTCATGGAGGGAATTTCATGGCTGCATTTCTCGAGATCTTCTCTTATCAAATTTGCCTGCAGTCCAGTATCTTGAAATGGCATTTAAGAAGCTAGCAGCATGTTTAGTCTTTTAGAAGACATTGTACTTATCATAGTAGCAAGTACTGCCATTTAGGGAGGAAGAGGCAAAGCACCAGACTGACTGATATGACGGCTCACATCAGCTATTCTGGCTGAACATAAAGCCCAGTGAATGTGAGCTGAGGGAAAAAAGAAACCAGTAATTTTTTCTTCAAAGACCACAAGGTGCAAAGTTCAAGCTTGTCATTCTGCATTGGAGTCCAGTATTATAGAGAATAAATTATGCTGTCAGAAACTAAACTCAGTTCTCGGATTGCCTTAAAAGGTGTCTTTCCATGTCTGAAACATGCCTGAGACAAAATCAAGCCACAGGAAAGTGAACAAGTAATTGGTGGCAGCCAGTGCGGCTTCCATATCCACAGACTCTAAGCCCAACCAATAGTTCACAATATCTTCAAGGAAGAGTTGAAGATAGCAAAGTAGACCTAGAAAAGAGGTACCAGGCTTGAATATTTAATTTTTTAGAACCTACATATCTTACTTGGTTGGATGGGTACTTACTTCTTCACTGTCTTCTGAAGAAATATTATCAAAGGCAAAGCTGAGAATGTGTACAGCAGGACTGAGATCTCAGTGAGTGTATAACATAGGTTTTTTAATCATGAAACAGTAGAGTCCTCTCAAGTTTGCTGTTAGCTAAATAAAGAAACCAGGCCTGATAGCTACCTTCAAACTTGCTTTAGGGGAAACCAAGTTGCTAAAATGCCACCCAGAAAGCCATTGCTTCTAAATCTCTTGAGGTTAATCCATTGTCAAATATCACTGTGGCCAATCAACTCTGTTGATCAAAGGGATGCTCTCTAAAAAGAGCAGCATGTCTGCTGAGTATTATTCCCTGTACTACATGCAACCGTGCAAAACTGCCTCGTTTCAGATGGGCTGAGCCCACAAGGTCAGTTAATTGGACATAACTTGTTGCTGCATAAAGTGCTCTTTCTGTCCAGCACTCATTGATATTACATTAAAAACAAAACCAAAAACAAACAAACAACAAACAAAAACCAACTGTGTACTGATATCTGTGGCAAAATTTATGAGTTCTGTTGGTCTGGAGTGACTTGAGTTAATTCACCATTACAGCAATAAAATTGACTGAAATTCAGCACCATAAAAGTAAAGTGTTCACTCTATTTTCATAACTACAACTTCTGCCTCCACTTCTGACCCATGCTCCGCTTTCCAAAAAACACAGAAGGCTCTAGTAAATAATAATGCAGTTCAAAACTTTTTTCCCATAACAGCATGATAAGCAAAATGGTGTCAAAATATTGACCTTACCAATTGTTATAGGATCTTAAACACACAAGGATCCTTCTACCCATTGAACCTTGAATGTATTGAAAATTCATTGGATTTTTTTTCAGATAAACAATAGTCAAAAATAATTGATAAGGAACAAAACTGTTAGACACTTAGCAGATTTCTATTCTTTTTAGTCTAATAGTCTGCTAATGACAAACCAGGAACTTTAAACTTCTGGGGACGGGGTTTGGGGCCTATTTCCCTAGCTGAAAGATATTTCTGTAGCAGCTATTCTTAGAAGCATTTACAGCAGAGAGAGAGGCAGTGAACCACCAGTTGAGGAGTGACTCACGATAGCACTGCTAATTACCAACGAAAAGTATCTTTCACTTTGCAGATTAGAGAATCAAATAGCTGTAGGATAAAATTTGATATTAAAATCACACGGTGGGTGTGTAATGGATAACCACTGATGGACATAAATCTGAAACTACTGATTTCTAGGTCTGTATCTTTCCACATCATTTACTTACCAGCCCAATTTCCCATTGCTTTGCTTCTTTTTTATCATCCCTACAACATCTGCTTGCCTTTGTTTTTTTCCCTTCTTCTGTTGCTCCATAGCTTGAAATATGTTAAGTAAAAGGTAGCTAAGGGGAACAGTAACAGGTTGTGAAAGTCTTTCAATTTCTAGGTCTCTGGCTAGTATCCAGGCAGGTCAGTGGCAGCTGAAAGTCATTGCTACTGTGTGGCTGCTTGGTGACCTTGGTGACATAAGTTGCTGGACTGGCCATCGATAGCAGTCTCAGCAGAGAAACCGCCATCTCTACATGTGGAAATTAGGCCAACCCTCTCTCCTGCAGACTCACGGTTACAGCAGTTTGCACTATCACGGGCTGCCTCCAGTAGGCCACACAAAAGACGTCATCTTCCTCTTTCCTTTACTTCATTAAATTGCCTCACTATTCTTATTTTCAAGTGAAACAAAGGCCTTATGAGAACTGAGGTTGCACTGTCATGTTAAAATGCAGGTGATTGGTTAGTTTGATGCATCCAAGGGAAAAAAAAATGTAAAGAAAAAGTCTCCATGTCTCTTGCTGTTGCTGGTTTGCCACTGGTGTTTCCAGGAACTAGTTCATTCTTCAGAGCTGCTCTCACCTTTCTCAATCTCTTCCTGTGTTACTTGTGGGCTGCCACAACTAGGAAGTGCACCTCAGGACTGTATACTCGCAATATGTGGAAGCCTTTCCTCTGATAGAGAAAAGACCTGTGCTAGCAACACCAGAGCTGAGGGAGCTCAGGGAAAAAGCTGGAAGAGCCAGTATATTCTGTGGACAATAATCTGTGGTCACAGAAGGATGTACATTTATCCTGAAGTGATACTTTTTATAGATATATTTCTCTTTCCAGCTGAGAACTTACACTGGAGCTAGAAAATGTCATTCCATTTCAACAGAGAACCGTACTGTAAGATTTCCATTAATATTTTACCTTCTTCAGTGCTCATAGCTAATCTTGCCATATCCTGCAGACTGGAGGAGGACTGGGGAAATCTGTGTCTATCTTTTATTTTTTTTAAGAAATCCCAGCTTCTGGTGTGAGACTTTGGTCTTTTCAAAACTTTTTTTTTCTTTCTTGATGTTGGAGAAAATAATGAATATCTGATTGTTATAGATTAAAAAAAGGCTGCTAATTGAAGAGGTAACATATTACTTAAGAAAACAAAGAACGAGTAATGTTTAAATATCTTAGAGATGTTTACAACCTATCTTGACATTTTGCAGTCCTTAAAAACGGCAATATATGTTTATATCTGATTAATCTGGATTTAAAGGTCTTTTTATTTAAAACCATAAATCACAATTAAGTTGAGTTTTATTCCTATAATAATGCCATCTCAGTCATTTCATTTAAATCCTTCTTATTCATTGTCTCAGGATGTTAATTTTTTATTAAAATTAAATTTAAGTTATTTACTAAAGAATGATTCCAGTAAAGGATTGAGTCACCAAAATTCAACTTTAGATACCCAAATCTGAACTTACAATTCTGAAAAGCTTTACCTTGTTGCTGCCTACCTTTAAAGAAGGGAGATCAGGCTTCCCTTAGACTTCTATGATGAGGTGACTGGCTGGATGGATGATGGGAGAGCTGTGGATGTTGTCTACCTTGACTTCAGTGAGGCTTTTGACACAGTCTCCCATAACATCCTCATAGGAAAGCTTAGGAAGTGTGGACTGAACGAGTGGACAGTGATGTGGATTGAAGACTGGCTGGATGGCAGAGTCCAGAGGGTGGTGATAAATGGGGATGAGTCTGGTTGGAGGTCTGTGGCCAGTGGTGTTCTGCAGGGGTCAGTACTGACCCTGATGCTCGTCAACTTGTTCATAAGTGACTTAGACGAGGCCACAGAGTGCACCCTCAGCAAGTTTGTGAGTGATACCAAACTGGATGGAGTGGTCAACACTCCTGAGAACTGTGCTGCCATTCAGAGAGACCTAGGGAGGATGGAGAGTTGGGCAGAAGGGAAAATCATGAGGTTCCACAAGGGCAAGTGCAGGGTCCTGCACCTGGGGAGGAATAACAGATTAGGGATTGATATGCTGGAAAGCAGTTCTGCAGAGAAGGATTTTGGAGTCCTGGTTGACAAGTTAACCATGAGGCAGCAATGTGCCCTCGTGGCCAAGAAGGCCAATGGGATCCTGGCTGCATCAGGAGGAGCGTTGCCAGCAGGTCGAGGGAGAGGATCCTCCCCCTCTGCTCTGCTCTGGTGAGGCCCCACCTGGAGTACTGGGTGCAGTTCTGGGCTGCCAGTACAAGAGGGACGTGGAGCTTTTAGACAGGGTCCAGCATAGAGCCACAAAGATGATTAAGGGACTGGAGCATCTGTCACATGAGGAAAGACTAAGCGAGCTGGAGCTGTCTAGCCTGGAGAAGAGACAATTGAGAGAAGATATGATCAACATGTTCAAGTACCTGAGGGGTGAATGTAAGGAGGATGGGACCAAACTCTTCTCAGTGGTGATCAGTGACAGGACAAGGGGTAAGGGGTACAAGTTGAAACACAGGAAGTTTAATTTCCATATGTGGAAGAGCTTCTTTCCTGTGAGGGTGACAGAGCCCTGGAACAGGCTGCCCAGAGAGGTTGTGGAGTCTCTTTCTCTGCAGATCTTCCAAACCCGCCTGGATGCCATCCAGTGCCACGTGCTCTAGGTGTCCCTGCTGTAGCAGGGAGTTGGACTAGATGATCTCTAGAGGTCCCTTCCGACCTCAACCGCTCTGTGATTCTGTGTTCATGCTTCTGCACTGGCTATGTCAGCTGACACATTGGCTAGAGGTAAGGAGCATGTAAAGTCCATGCTTGGGATGACCCTCTGATGAATGGTGCTCCTGCAGTTTTAGGTCAGGGAAACAGACCTGGGCTTCAGACCAAATGAACTTATTGTGTGAAGACAAAAGAAACCTCATGTCTCAGATTAAAATCCAGGAAAGAATCATCATTTCCTTCAGACCTTCAGACTACCGGGCCAAATTAAGCCCCAAGATTTTTGAAATATAGCCACACCTTTAAACTTTAGGTATCTAGCACTGGTGCCTAGGTTCCCTACCAGTGGATAATTCCCAGTATTTAATTAAGGAATATCTTTCTCTCTTGGACACACTGAAAAACAAGACTCATTCTTTAACATAAAAACAGACATGCTGGGTCAGATCAAAGATCCACCTAGGCCACTGCTGTCTTTTATGTACTTAACAGTAGACATTTAGGGACAAGCAGAAGCATATGACATTCAAATATCCCACAGATTTCCTCATCTGCCTGTGTTGTCTATGCAGGTAGCAATCCCATTAATGAACCAGTCTTTCTTTGAATGCAGATAAGCATTATCTACAACATCTGAGGCCAAGATTTATATAGTTTACTACATGAAGCTCAAAGAGTCACTACATTTTGCTTCCTTTAAATCTGTCAAGTCTTCTTTTGGAGTAGGCAACGTATTATTAGTTCCCACCTGCTCCTTTCATACAGATTATGAATTTATAAATTCTTATCATATCACATCTCATTCACTTCTTTTTCCAAACTTGAGTGCATTTACATTTTGTGTGTTCCTTATGTAAAGACCTTTCTATACCTTGATCATCCTTCTTGTCCTTCTCTGAATGCTTTTCCAGTTTAAGTTCTGCCAAATCAGGAAAGCTAGAACTGCACATAGAAATCAAGATCTAGGAGCATCACAGATTACACAGTGCCATGACAAAGGACTTTGTAATTCTTCTTTATTCCTTTCCTCATTATTTCTAAAATCTCATTTGCTTTTCTGGCCACTGCTAAATACTAAGCTCAGGAACCCAAGGAATTGTTGGTCCTATCTGCAAGACCTACCTTTTGAATTGTTGCGATCAGGTTATAACTAGGTAAGGAATATGGATGCTTGAAATTAAAAAAAAAAATGACACACACTTAGGTATGCATAACTGTTCCAAAGATCACTAAGCATTTAAGAATTCATATCTGGATATGCCCAGAACTACTCGCCTTAACAGGTCTGAGTAGCATTCGTAAGCATTCAGCTTACAATCAAGCTAAGGAACTAGTTTTTTGCTCCAGTTAAGTTCCCTTCTCCATCAAGTAGTTGTGATTTGGTAACACAGTAGGAAAACATGCAGATAGATTTAGGACTGCTGCTTTCCTTATATCTGTATACATCCCCATGCCTCTGTATACATAGTACCCCTGCTTCTAGTGCCTACAGAGAATTTTGTTGAATATGTTTTTGTGATTGAAGAAATTTATGTCACCATTTTCTCATGAAGTGAATGTTCCAGCTGTAGACTGCTCTGAAGTCAGGCACTACATGTTCACTACTTTTAAAACTGCACCAATAAAAATAGAAAAGTAATTAAGAGATAATAGGAGCTATGCAATATGTGTGTGACAGGAATGTTTTAGGGGCTTGTATAAGTCAACTGGGAAAAGGGAGTCTGCTCTACTAGTTCCTTGGGTCTGAGCCTGTGCTACAGTCAGTAATTGTGCAGAAGAGGAGCAATTACAGATGTACAAAGAGAACATATGCCACTAAGTATGGGGTCATGTTCCTACTTTCTTTATTTTCACCATACTTTCTCTCTTCGCTGTTTTCCCTCTCACTCAATAACTCCTGAATTTTCCTGTATAATAGTGGAACTTGAGAAAAAGGGGTGGAGAACCTGCATCACAAACACAGATGTGCAAATATGAACAGAGTGCACCGCACTACTACAATCTCTGTCTCTCAAAACAGATGTATATGCAGTGGGCACTCATACTCCATGTAGCCGAAGTGCATTCAAGGGAGATGGAAATATGGGCATGAACTCACCTCTGTCTGAGGTGGGACATGCTCCAATTTCCTCAGTGAATATTTTAACTAGGAATCTATTAAGGGGATGGAAGGGTAGTCTTAGGGAAAGCACGCCTAAACTGTGCCTATTTAAACCTCACTGGACTGGGTTTCAGCAGTTCCAGACTTGTTCACTACTTCAGTGGGAGATACTATGAAATTGCAAATATCTGTGGCAAAAAAAAAAAAAAAAAAAAAAAAAAAAAAAAAAGCTCTCTTAAGAGATATGAGTGAACTGCTAAGATGTACTCCCATCCTTTTTCTGCATGGAAATCTACCCTGAGCGCACAACATGGAACCACACATGAAGTGGATGCCCAGGTTGAAGATGCCAAGCAAATTTAGCTCATACACTAGAGTCTCCCAGAGGCCATCTATGGACAATAAAAGTCTTTGGATGCAACAAGCATAAAGATTTTTCTCATCATGTTTATTAAGACTAATTGTCAGTATTGCTACTTTTCTCCATAGAATTATAAACAACTCTTTGAAAAAATCTGGAACATGAACATTAATAAGCTTAGTTTGAGGTAACATCTGCCCAATGATCACTTTTTAGCACTTCTTTGCATTGCATATCAAATCTGAACTCAGCTTGCCACAGATTGTCAGCAACAAATTCAGTTGGTTACAGCACCTTCTGTTGTGACTGGGGTCATTGTATTATGCATGGACTCAGCATGAAGAGGGCTTATGTTATCTGCTGCAAAATCATTTTTCACAGATACGGTATAATGAGTTTGTGGAAAATATGATACCCAATTACATGTTACAGAAAAGCTTTAGTAAATCTTTGAACCTTGCCAGGCTAAGCATATCCTTGTAGTTACTCTAACTTTAAGAAAAAGCCACTCCTCATAATAGTATAAGTATGTATGTATAATAAAAGTATAGTTTGGTTAAAAAAAATGATAAGGGGTTTTAAAAATGATAAGGTAATATAGTCTGAGGTCAACTTAAATTTACAATTGGAGTAGGGCTTCTGTGGGCTGTGAAAAGTCATCCAGAGAAGAAGAAATAGCACTTGGATGTGCAGAAGAAGATAATCTGAAAGAGCTATCTGTACTTATGGGACTGGCTTGAGCCACAGACAGGGTAGGCATCTGCCTAGGGCAGCAAGCTGCAGAGATTTAGCCTATGCCAAGAAATTTCACTTCTGCCAACATGCCTGGCTTTAACTTAATATGTGGGGTCAAGGCTGCTGCAGAAGGAGCAGCCCTGCCAAGCCACATTTTTTTTGTGTGTCCCTAGCTTCCAGGAAGTATTGACCATGGCTTTCCAAGGATTCTTCCCTGGATCTTTGCCCCTCTTCTCTTCCACTGGAGAAATGATGCAGGTCTGGCCTGTTCTTGGCCCCTTGATCACGGAGTGGCAAATTTGGGTTTGCCTGCACTACCATGAGCTAGTTAGGTAGCCTATGGGCAGAGGTCATCTGCAGTCTTTCAGTGCTTCAAGGCCAGGATCTTGAACTGCATAATGAAAATAAAGTACTGTGACTACAGATTTACTTGAATATGAAGAGATACAGACAAATGCCATTGTCTTGTTTTTATTTCATCTAGCAAGCTCATTTCTGAGAAAACTCCTCCAGAATATAAAGGGCAAGGAAAAGACATTTGAGTTATATCTAGTTTAGAAATTAAGTTGGTTTTGTTCTATTTTTCAGGCCCTATTTTATATCTGATTAGCTAATGTCACCCAAGAGCTGGACCATTTATTTAACTGCTTCTGAAACAATTCTGTTACTATCTTCTAGAAACATTGCTATAATGAAACAGAGGATTATTATAATTTACAGAGCTGTTTAACAACATTCAGTACTAGGTGTAATACGTGTTATGAAGCTTATGAAAATTAAGGTTTTTTTTTCTATGTCAACGGCTTAAGAAAAACTCAACTCTAATAATATGCAAATATGTAGAAACCCACATGGGGTTTTCTTACCCTTGCCTTTATAAAATCCATTAAAAGATCAAAAAGATTTGTTTAGACTTAAGTGGTGTCCCATAAATTCCAGGGAGTAACAATAAGCAAATAATTCACAGTAATTAACTGAGATTCTATAATGCTGTGCATATAATATACTAGAATTGTGCTGGGAAGGTGTGATTTGCTGGTTATAACTGTCTTTAGGAAGTGCTACATGCTCCTCTAGATATTTAAGAAGTAATTTGGAAACTATATGTTAAAAACAGACAAAGAGCTTGTGTTTTTTTTGTATCAGACTCCCAGAGGAAAGGGGCAAATATTGTTTCTTTCCCCCCCCGGTCTTCATCTGCTCCATTTGCTTCACTTAACTTTTGACAGAGCAAAACCCAGTGTATCTGGAAGGGATCCCAAAGAAGGGGCTGCAGGGGTGCACAGGGGAAGACCACCCTTTGGTACCCCAGGTTCCAGGCAGTGTGAGCTCCCTGTCACCATGGGCAAGGCAGTGACTTCCTGTTGCAGGATACGGATCCTTTTCCCAGACCACCTCACACGAAGCTGGGTGAGGAGGCAAGGCCAACACCCCTAGTTGTGCTACCCTCCTTGCCAGACCTCATACACCTGAGATGGAAACAGGTAATTTCCATAGCCCACGTAAAAGCATACAAATTAACAGTCCTGCCCGGTAAGGAAGCTAGGACATGATCCTGACAAGGAATTTAAGATACACAATTGTATTTAAAGGTTGTTTTTATGTATCACCTCAGTGACTTATGGAGGAATGCTGAACATTTTCTGCCAATAAGTTTAGATAACAAGCTCAAAATCCACAATACATTTTAACAGATAATATAGGCAAGTGTGATGGGATCTCAGCTAATTAAACTAGATTTATTTTTTTTTTCTTTTACTATTGGGGTGGACATCCAACCTTATTCTCCCCCCAATTAAAATAGCTGTAGTGAAGGAAGGCATAACAACCTAAGAGAATTAATTGGATTCTGCAGCAGGCTGTGACAAGCTGTCCAACACATATTCATATGGTCTGCTCTGCTTTTACAAGCTAAAGCCACAGACTGCAATTTATTGTGCTTCTTGAGGTTGAAATTAGAAAGGGTATTAGTGCTGGAAGGAAAATATATTAGTAGAAACACTTTCTGGAGCTGAGAGATCTGCCTTTTGGCTGAGATCAATAACCAGAATGCCCAAGGCTGATCTTTATCAGAATATGGAATGAATGCCTAGGAGAATGGATAATAAGTGCTGTCCAGAGATTTCATTCCCTTCCTACAACTATGTGAAAAATGTAGCCACTGGGTCCCCATAAAATTATAGGCTTCATTTAAATGAAAACTTCAGTTTGCGTTTATTTTACTAGCAATAAAAATCTTGCAGCCCTAAAAGCTAGAAGCTGCTGCTGTAGCTTTCAGTTGCAAGCATAGCATGACTCGACCTCAGTGAAAGAGATACTTCTTGCAGGGACTTTGCTTCCTGGGGTTCTTGAATAGCATCTAACACTGTTCGATTTCCAAACTCAACACAGAATGATAGATGCTTTACTGATGAACCAGATAACCAAATATAATTCAGAATGATATCTGGTATATTAAGATTTCCATGACTAACTTGCTTGAGCAGCAAGCAAAAATCATGCACTCACAACCATGTAGATTGTGCAGTGTTGTATGTGGCTGAGTAGGAACATAGAGGCTACAAATCGGCTGAAGGAAAGGGAGTAAGGTCCTCAGCAGAGAACAGGTAGAGCATGGAGTCCTACTCTAAAGGCTTCTATCTGAGAGATCCTAGATTATTAAGCTGAGATATGATTCCTCCTCCTCAAAGGCTGTGTCCTGCTGATTTCAGAGTCGTTATCTCATTTGCTAAAGGAAGTAGGACATGTGTGAGCTTCTACATCTCCAGTGTGTAGGAGAAAGGCATAGCTGTGGTTTGTGTGAGCCCCTTTCCATGGGCTAAGCCTTGAGAAACTGGGGGTGAAATCCAGCTGCCTTGACACAAGTACATACTGAGTCTATTAGACTCTATGACAATTATGAAATTAGAAAGTTCAACCCCCATGTGTAATAGGTCTGTCATGCACTGCTTCAGATGCTTTTATACAACCAGCCAGATGAAACAGGTCTGTCACTGAGTGATATCTTCCTGTGTGTATAAACAGAAAGACTTAGATTTGGTTTTCTGATGCTGACCTCACTACAGCCACCCAAGTTTCTGTCAACTAGACTTCTTATACACAGACTTCTTATAATGTGTTCTTCCTAAAATATATGAGAATCGCATTCTGAAAGGATGAGTAAGGAGAAGTGTGCCAGGTCTTTTATTCCAATATATCGGGGTAGGTCCTTTACAGTCTTTCTTCTACCTAAGATCCATTATCTGCTCTAGCTAAGGACTCTCACAGACAGAATAATAGGAGTAGCTAGTTCTTATATAGTGCTTTTAATCAGCAGACCTCAAGACACCTTGCAAATGAAGTCAGCCCAATTAGCTTGCTTTTACATCTGCAGGAATGGAGGCATGAATGAGGAAATATTGAGACTTGTTCTAAATGTCTAAGCCTGGAGTGGCCACCAGAACTTCTGAAGCCCAATCTGATACCCTGTCTACTAAGTCATACTGTCAAACTGCTTCTTGTAGTCAGTGATGACTCAGGCAGTTTGGATTCAGGAAACTGGAGACAGTTCCTCTACTCTGACATAGTAACATGTCAGGGAAAGCTCAAGTGAGAGATTTGCATCAATTATGACCTCTAAAATTGAAAGGACGTGCTTGACATGCGTTATTAAATAAGAGACCATTGGAGCCAACACTTTCTATTTCAGTCGTCCAAAAGAGCCCGAGTCTGTAGACCTTTCTGATGAATCAATTTTGCCACAGTTTCTGATAGAAAAAGTCTATTAGCAACTGTAAATGTAGTAGACAAACAATATAGGGAGGAAAACTTGACATGGGAAGAAGATCTTGAAGAGGGTTTTCAGATATCACATTCAATTTATTATGTATGGAGTTTTTAAATTTATTTACTTATTTATTTGTGTTTAGAGTGTACCCAGAGAGAAAGATTAGGTAATATTTCAACAGATCAGACAGAGTAAGAACTGTGCATACTGCCTGACTGCTTACATTCCTGGAGCAATTAGAAACAGTAAGTCAAAACTATCAATTGACAAAGGGGCAGAAGTTTGCTTAGAAGATTAGCCAGCAGTCTGAGAGGAAAAGTCCACCCTTGATCAGAGAAGAGCAGGTGCTTAATGTTGTTTGTACAGGCCGTGTGTGAGCATTATGTGCACTCGCAGCAGGCAAATTGAGGTGATAAACAAACAAAAATTTCCACTTGATTTAAACACAGAACTGAATTTGCAGATATCAGTCCTATTATCTTGCTATAACTCAGGCAACAAGTCCTCTGCTTGGAAACATGATTAACCACCTACATGTATACTCCTCCCATGGTATCACCATATGAATAGGACTGTGCTAGGATTCCCGAGGAAGAGTTTTTGTGAGAGAACTATAGATGACCAAAGACCTGATCTTGATCCAAACTGCTGAGTTAGTGCTGACTCAAGGTTGGCATCCGATTGGCAGCTTGCATAGAAACACACTGGAAATCTCAGCATGACCTGCATAGATATGGTGTCTCTGTCACGTCAAGCATTGCTGTTGGTCTGATTTCTGTGCAGAGCCCCAGCAGAGATCCCAGGAACTACGTGAGTTTTTTAGAGCCAATAAACTGAGGTCACCACATGTGATCTCTCCAAGTCAGTACTGAGGAGACAACAGGGAGGAAGCTGCATCTGCTCTGACTTATTAGGGGTCAAAAACTTCAAGCTGAGCAGCTCCAGCGAGCACCAATTTAATTAAAAAGATATATTGAGTGAAACGGAGAAGAAATGGAGAAGAAAATCTACCTAAAGTTCAATCTGGTGCAAGATTTAGAGCTTTGAGCATAAGAGATTATTTCAGACCTCTCCTGTCAAACAGATGCAGTTTTGCAGTTCGTAAAACAGCTTGGAAGAGGAAGAGAGAGGAAGAGGAGTCTTTATTTGAAACTGAAATTGTTGTTTAAGCAAAGAATGGATTAATTTGTATTCAAACAGTCTGGTTATGAGCTACCTGGTGTCTGGAGGAGTTGAGTCCCCCCACCAGTAAAAGATGCTCTGGGTTTTTCGGGATCCGACATTCACTGACTCTTCGGTATATGTATGTACTGGAGAATTTCCTTTCTTTCAGGTGCCAGTAAAAAGCTATAAGGACAATAAAATGTTCACAAGAAAAATATCACTGCCTACAGATGAAGGCAATGATCCACAGACAGTGCTAGACTGTGTCTTTTCAGTATTATTTCACTAAGACATTGTCAGTGTAGCCCATGAAGCCTAAGCTTTATTAATCAAATAAAATATAAATAAATAAAGCAAGAAATGAAAGTCCTCTTGGAAAAAAAACATAGCAACAAGAAAAACTAGTAAGTGCATTTGCTGTGAGGTAAATGACTGCATTTTTATTTCAATCCAAAGAAAAGGGACACAAAAAATGCATTAGTAAGCTTCAAGTTGCTTCAAGTTATATTTCTTGTATATATAAGTGCTGGATTTTAGATCAAAGTTAATTGTCTCTATTTTTTCAATACTTCAGTGCTTTTTAGTTGAAGTGCACTAACATTGATATTTTCTACAGCAAAGATGAGTAGCACTGCTAAGTGGATAACAAATGATTTGCTCTGTATTAGAACCCTAAGTAACAGCTAATTTATAGGCTTTCAGGAAAAGTAGGGCAAAAAAATGGAACAAAGTTAATTCTTTTTTTCTTTTTTTTTTTTTTTTTGCCACAGTGCGATTTTAATTTTGTGGCTCATGTGGGATTTTGCTCTGCTTTGAACCAGAGTTGTACAAATCAATGTGAACAGTTTTATAACTTATTAATTGTTCTTCCTACCTATACACATGCATAAGACTTGGAGGAAAAGGAAAGATGTGATCAGTAGTTAATTACATTACAATTCCTCCTATGTTATATGATTTAATCTTTTACAATTAAACGGATACTTCTCAGGAATATTCAGGTGCAGGTGCACTTAGATAACAACTTTTCATGAAAAAATGATCATTATCTATAGTCTTTTTTTTTTTATACTAGAGAATAATTATTTCATATAATTTCTTATTAAGCTCCCAAAGTTTTGGGGAAATACTAATTTGTAGTCATATTCAGCTGAGCAGCATACAATATTACTTTTATCTTTTAAAACTTTGCAAGTGATCATAAAATCTTGTAGGAAACGTCATTTAACTAAATACAAATTCAGTAGAGTAGTAAAAGCAGGTTAACTGAAATGGATAGGTTCTACTAACCCTAATCTGGCTGCAAGTAAATAGAACTTTGTAACAGTCTTTTTAAACTTTTATCAGTCGGTGGTGATCTGAAGAAGACTCAGAGGGGCAAATCCACATGTATTTCAAGCCTTTGTATATTCCTTCTACGTAATACAAGCCTTCTTGTGATCCAAAGAGATATTTGCTAACTGACTTCTAAGGCACCTAGCCAGACTCTCACGAATGGCTGATAACCTTCCTAAATAAGACAGCATTATGACAGGCTGAAAACAGCGTGCTTTGGGAAATAGCTTGAATTTACATATACTATAGTCATGTGTGAAACCTAGAGCTGTCCACTGCTCTTGGTCTGTTTGTTCCAGTTTGGAAGTGCACAGGTAAAAGTGCATCTCATTTCCCTCGGAGAGTTGAGAAAAGCTGTCTTTTGTGACTAGCTGTACTTTCCTGACCGGGTGTCAGGTGAAAGGAACATTTTAAAATACATTTTAGTTAAATTAGTGTACAATCCATCATGGACACTATTATTTTAGACAATTCATTGTTGTCTAAAATTTTATTATTTCATCTTTCACATAGTTAAAAAGAATGAATGTCTTATGGCACTGATTCATTAGATCAGTTTAAATTCATATCTTAAGACTGCAGACAAACTATTTGTGAACATACAAATTATTAAATTAGTGGAAGATATTTTGCATTATTGCTTTATGGCTTAAGCTTCCATGTCCATTCATCTCCACCCTCCCCTCCCCTGTACCCACCCCCCAAAAAAGAAATAGTACACCTTAAACAGATAACATGAACAAGTTTTCTTCCAGTCAATGATATCACTGGCAATTTAAAGCCAGCTGGTGGACTTTGTGCAGACAAGAAGCACTCCCACAATTCATGCAGTTAGTGCTGCTCTGGGACCTGTAACATCCAGTAGAGACTTGCTAGCAATCAGGTGACAGGAGGGCCACCAGTAACACACTAAAATGACATGGCCATTTCTACCAGACCTCTAACCCAGCCTCTGTTGCATTGCACTTTGTCACAGGCGTGACCATGGAGGTGAACAAATGCTGAAACACAGGTGACAAGCAGATAATCTATAATTTATTGTGAGTCTGGGGACTTTACCCAGGCTGAGGTGTTATTGCTGGAGAAAATACGTACTGAAGACCGATCCTTTCATGATGTTTTCTTGACAAAGGAGTAGAATTGTTAACAGATGCTTAATGCAGCAGGTCAAAAGAAGAAAAATTATTTTCTTTTAGATTTTGCACTTCCAAACCTTTCCAGATACTATGCTGGTTCCTGCCATTCTATGACCTTCTGTTAACTTCCTTGGTCAATTTCCCCAAATAAGTTACTATTACTTTGACTAAGCGTGTCTCAGTATACATATATATGTATACATATATATACTGTTCATAGCTCCCTTGTTATTACTGAGTTTTGGCCAGGGCTCTATGTCTGATCATGGTGCTCATACTTGAGACTATGGAAACTGCAGGTGAAGAAGGAAGAGTAACAGATTCTTTAAAATAAATACGCAGACACCTCACGAATGTACAGCCAGCAGGCTATACAGCAGAGAACAAAGAGACTAATTCTCAAAGGAAATGATGACAGATTTCTTTTTAGTGCTTCTAATTAGGAATAATTTTTATAGGTTAGTCCAAAAAATATGTGAGAAGAAAATTCTTTCCATCTCTACAATCAAAATATTAGGAAACCGAAAAAAATAGAAGGGAGGATCAGAGTGTGTTTCAAAGCAAGGTAGAACCTCAAATTGTAATAAAAATGCACATAATACACTATGTTTGAAAAGAATTTTCTCTTCCACATGTTTACCTGGATTCAAGTTAATTCTGCTCCACTGCAAATGACATCAAGAAAATTTTGGAGGACAGATTGATAATTAAAGAGAAAAGTAATATAAAGCATAAAAGGTATATAAAAGTAAACATTTTGTTTAATATCTTCTATGCATGTCTGATATATGGAGCCAGCTTTATCAGAAATGACATAAACAATGAAGCAGTTATTTTTGTTAAAATAGCTTTGTTCTTGCTTTTAAAGTTTTAAAGAAAATTGGGGTGTTTTTCAATATATCCTCTAAGTAATGGGAGTTCTGCTTTTCTACTTCATCTTTTTCTCTGGTCAAAATTATTGATGGATATATATTGCTTTTACTAGTTTATTCTTTCTGTAAATCTTGGAGGAACTTGCTTCAGTTGCCAGTGAACCACCTGGCTATCATTTAAGGGCCTCAAAGTCATAAGTCACATAAAAATAGTTTCTGAACCATAGATGACTAAAAACTTTTAAATCAGGAGATCAATGCACTATTTTGAATTCACAGACGTGCCTGGGGGAGAAAATTGACTTCATTAAACGTCAATGGCAAAACTCTATTGACATCAATAGTCCAAGATTCTAGTCCTTTTTCTTTGCAAACAGTTTTGCTGATGTGAAAATCCAAATATCTATATCAAAAAAAGGCCAATCTCTGAACTTACAAACAGTAGACAAGAAATGGGCACAATTTTGTCTTTTAATGGAACATTTAGAAATGCATTCAGTGTTTTCAGACCCTTTTCATAGCACTTCATCAATGATGCCTTCTACTACTAGTTAAAAGGAACTTTCTTTTGTTGTCCTCAGAATATTCCTCGTTTGCGGCTGTAAATCCATACTGAGTCCTTCCTTTTAGGGTTGTTGTGCCAGATCTGGTCAATCTCAGCAGCATCTGAATGTCATCATCTTTGATTTGGGGTTTATGTGAAAAGCTTGATGGATCGGTTCAGTGAATTTTGACATTTTTGGTATAGTTACTTCTGGTCAGAAATATGGTTCTTTGGTGAACCCAGTGTGAAATTCTGCACAGAACTGACACAAAGCTGTGAAGGATTTTGCTCTCCAAGGGTACCAGCTAAATATCTTTTCATCTCTAGAACTGTAACAAGTCACACAGAGGGAAACCAAGGCAAATAATTTCTCCTCGTCGCCCAGCAGGTTGGCTTGGTGTTATTTTACTTTACAATGTGACAGTGGGTGTGAGTTCTGAACTCTGGACTCCAGGGATAAATTGAGTGAAAAACTAATTTTAAAAAGTAGCACATTAAACTAAGACAATGCATTTGTAAATCTTCCCCCTGCAGCTGTCTTTCTGGCGGCAGCGTAATGGATGGCTGCACAGGCAACTGGAAAAAATAATGCGCTCTTCCCCATGCTTGATCACAGGGCAGGAGTGAAGTCACAGAATGATCCGAAAGCTGCCAGCCCTGCTCCTATAAATATGCAACTGAGTTTTCTGTTTTCTTTGTTGTGTCAAGCAACCATTGAGTAATTTTTCAAGTAAATTTCACACTATTCTTCAGACAACTCATTCAGCTCATTCGCCTTCAGTTATGCACTCCTTGCTAGCTAAACTGGCAGAGATGCACAGCTCAGTATGTATGGTGAAACAAATATAGAAAACGAACTCCTAAAGGAAATGAAAGAAAGTTGGGAAAGCAATAATTGCATTTCCTTGTTCCCGTTAGTAAATTCGGAGAAATG
The DNA here is from genome assembly GCA_034781795.1 of Crypturellus tataupa. NCBI lineage: Eukaryota > Metazoa > Chordata > Aves > Tinamiformes > Tinamidae > Crypturellus > Crypturellus tataupa. Next base: position 2,473,388 of record JAWLRI010000494.1, on the reverse strand, counting down.
TGGGAATTCTACCTTGGGAATCCAGACTTTGGATCATAATTAAAAGAAAGATCCTAATAGTAAAGTGAGTTCTTCTGTTCTGTGGAGTGTCATTTATATACCTGCACACACAGCTCCAGACATCAAACCACTAAACACAAATTCTCTCTTTTTTTTCTTCATTCTTAGCCAGAAGTTCTGTTTTGCTACCTGTAAAGTTTACACAGCATTCAACTTTTGTAATTCCTCTAAATTTCATAATGTAATAACCCTCCCTAGACATATTAGTATCACTAGATTAAAATATTACATATATATTGGTTATCTTGGAGAGATAATTAGGTATTTTCTATTCACTACAATTTACTTGAATGTGCGATAACTTCCAGGTGTGCAATATTCACATTGCACATGTCTACAGCTAATTATAGCTATGAACTTTACTTATTTGTTATCTCCTAGGTGTGGATTTCACTTCGTATTAGTAAGAATAAGGAAAGAAGCATAGCCCTCAGATTGTACTTGAGTATAATATACTTGATAAACATTGCCCAGGTGCCTGTTTCCTAATGATTCGCAAACAGGTAGGTCAGCACTGATACTGTGCACTGCAAACCATTAAATTTCTTTTCACAGGATCTCTTCCCAAGGGAGCAGTGGCTTTTGGGAATCCTTCATTTATCTACTTCAAGGAAAAGGAGCTGATTGCTTAGCCTTAGAAAATCTGCTGCAGCTGTGACTAACACTTCCCATGCCCAGTAGACACAAATATCAGCCTGAATCATGGTAGCTAAATTATACTGTAAAAATATGCTACATTGCCTTGCAGGGTAGAGATGTTGAGTCCTCTTGTGCCCCAAAGGTAGGCTACATGCTACTGACTGAGGAGCGAGCGTTTTCCAGGGATTGCATTTTGTTTTCTTTTGCTGGAAGGACTGATATTGCAATAAAGAAATAGCAGCAGGGGTCCTGTAGAGAAGAAAAGCCTGGATAAAACTTAGAACACTGTTTCCCTGCCAGATTTTTCTCTTTTCTTGCAGAAGTAGGTTTCTCCTACTTCTTTCCCATTTTCTAGGTTACTTCTACACCTCCTTTATGGTTGCCTATTTGAATCTTATCTTATTTCTATCTTTGAGCTACCCCATATACCACTTCTGTTACTCACAAATCCAAAGAAATTCTTGAATACCATACTTCATTTTAATTAACCCTCAAACTGACAACCCCTCTACTAGACCTATATGTGGATGGTAGAGTTCACCTAAATTTCATGCTTAATAAAAGCAACAGGACCCTGTCAGCTTAATCAAGCTTAAATTTGGGGGGATTCATGCTAAACCAAATATTCTACTGGAAATAATTAGGTGAAAGAATCAGTTCAATAGCAAGTGATTCTTCGGGACCAGTTATTAAGGCAAAACTGTGGGGCCTTATTAGAGGTAAATCACTCATGTTGGCATAATTTACCAAGGATCTTCCACTAATTAGCAGGGATCAAATGACAGATTATGTTGGGTAACAAGTGAGCTTTGGAAGAGTGAACTCAGTTGAGATCTGTAAAAGCACCACTAAATACTGTGGACCACCCACCATGTCTCCTGTTTCACCTTCTTCCTTAGGTGTTTTATATCGGTGAGCAGTACTCCCAAAGCCATAGCCCTCCCCAGCAGGCAAGTGTCAAGTCCTCACTGCCCAGTGGTAGTCTCTAAGTCACATAAAGTGTCTCCGTGTGATATAATACTGATAACTCCTTCAACTCTAGGTTTTCTGAAAAGTAAGCCAGCCCCAGCAGTTCTTTCACTCTTGTATTCTTCTTGTCTCTTTGCTTTATTATCCTCCCCTTCTAAGTTATATTTATGTTCTAAGGAACATTTAATGTAAGTAGCTCTAATGCAGAAACAAGGGTCCCAGAATTGTGCTAAGGGACAGTAAACGGATGCAGCTGTCAACTTAAAAATTGTGTACCTACAGCAGTTGTATTTAGCCTGTGGTTGTAGAAACAGTGGTGAGGATGGGGGCAGTGTGATACTTTCAAGGAATATGAGAAACACAGTTAAGGAAATGTTGTCTATAACTTACCCATGGGGAATTTCTTATGGAGGTGACAAAAGTAGAAAAGCTGGAAAAGCACTCATATTTATGCATTTCTTTGGAATATAAATACTTCAGCTTACTTATTTATGATGGTTATTGTGTAGCTATGGCTCTGTGAATAAAAATAAATCATAAATAAATCATAAATAAATAATAAAAAAATAAAGTGTTCAACAAGTATCACTTTTGGGGATGATGCTAGAATAGACTCCCCTTAGTCTCTAACCTCTTCTTGACTTGTTTATAAGGCCTTGCTGTCATGTTTTCTTCCTATTTTTAGTTATTTTATTACTATCTTCCAAAGAAGGGGAAAAAAGAGACACAAATTATCCAAGCACTTAGACATCTTTAGATGTTACAGTTCAATAGCAGTTTACTGCCATTTTGGTAAATTGTGCTCAGCAGTGAGCCACAATTAAATGAAATCTTCGTTCTAAATGTCTCTAAGATAAGAGTGTAGATTTACTTTCCTCAAAATACTGTATATCTTTATTAAATGCATATGTCATTGCAACATAAAAAGGTTGGCTCCTAAAGCAGACTCTGAAAGACAGTTACATTTATTTCCTTCTGTAGATGACTAGCAGAAATGCGTAAAGCAAGATTCTGTTTCTGCTAAATGTTGGGCAAACTAGGGGCTTTCTCTTTTTTCTTACCTACCCCATTCACTGGCATTGTCTGATAGATAAAGTGATTTAAAAATACATAACAGAACTCCCCTCCACATCCCATAAAAGAAAAAAATCACTTTCTCCAATTGTACGCATAGATGCAGTATTCCCTGCATAAACATTCTGACTATTTCTACAGACGCATTTCACAGACCTGAAAGCTTAAGGGAACAGAGTCCATCCTCCATCTCATGGTATTGTGGCTGTTTTGAATGTGATGGAGGAGATGGGAAAAAAACACCAAACAGCTGGTGATTATCATTTTTTGATATCATTTGAACTTATACAATCAGAGGGTTTTGTGAAGAGAATTTATCCCCAGCCTCTGCTCCCAGTTTCTGTCTCAGAGCAGCAGTCTGTTGTGCCTGTTCCCAGACGGAAGTTCAGGTGGATGGACACCACTCACTCCAAAGGCTGACAGCTGGAGCTGGATGTTGCACGATGCTCCAGAAGAGAAAGGCTGCTCTCCAAAGCTTGCCTTAGCACCCAGCTGAGATGAGGAGTCTAGCTGGTGCAAAGCCCCTGTATCAGCAGGCTTCTGTTTCATGCAATGCAGCATGTAGTGATGGGAAGCATACAGTGGAGATTTTTTAGCTTACAGAATTTCCAAAGCTGCGGTTTCTTTCTCCTGATGCTTTCCTGAAGGACCTGGTGACCCATCTATGCACAGCAAAGAGCAAAATGCAGAGGCTCCAAAATGTATTTCACAACAATTTTCAGAGGTAGTATTGCTGCACCACTTTAAAAAAATGCATAATTCTTTAGTTGGTCCCAGAGGAAAAGAATAGGTTAGATACCCAGTCTTATGGAGTCCCAAGTGCATTCTTCAGGGTTTAAATACCTTCCAGCACCCTGGAAAAAGGGGTTGGCATCCACATGGGCCCTTTCTCACCTGCCTTCCATCACTTCTGCTCGTCATCAGGAAGCTCAGCACCTTGGAAGGAGCTCAGTTAAGGAGACAAGGCAGACAGCAGTGTTTCAACACTACCAGTTTGATATAATCTAATTGCAGCAATGATAAGCAACTGCTGGTTTGTGTGGTAGTCTGCTAAGTTAAAGAGCTCCCAACAAAAAAGACATAATTTTCACACAAACCAGAAAAAATGATAGCTCTAGCTGAATGTAAGGAACACCAAAATGAGCAGCGTGTTTATTACACTGTATCTGACATTATGATAGCCTGTGTAATGTAATTATCCATAAAAGTCCCAAGAGCCTGCCAATTGTTCCTCACAGGTGTGCTTGTTTTTAAAACAGCTTTCCTAAACATCTATTACTTATAGCCCCTTCTTGCCTTTATCTGTTCTCTTACCATAATTGAGATCTTCATGAATTACTGAATGAAAAAGATTCGAAACCATACAGAAACTCCTGGCTTAATATATTGTTATTATGGGTTTTTATTTAATTCTCTATGTAGACCTGTCAAAACTTTGTCATTTTGATAAATATATGTTATATCTTCCTCATCAGTATGCTGGAATGGAAAAGAACTTTTGTGGGCTCTGGGCCATACTCTGATCTCAGGTAGCCACTGGGGGCCTGGAGTTTGTTCCACTGACCTCAGAAACTTTATTATGGAGTTGCACTTTTGCAGACAAAGCAGAATCTTGCCCCAGAAGTGTCCTTTGGTGCTATGCCTACTCAGTGGTCCATACTCTCTGATTTATGAAATAGTGACATTGCTCAGGAAAAAATAATACCAAGATGGAGGATTATAATCAGAGGCAGACCGAGATACTAAAGACTCATAAGAGTCCCAATTTAGAGAAGTTTCGGATGGTGAGGGTGGTTTTGAAATTTATGAGAAATATGATGTTCATTTATGCTATCTTCAAAAGATTTTTTGTTCCTTTTCATGAATAGAATATTTCACCGAAGACTAGAAAAAAATAGGAAGAAATAAGGAGGATCTTTAATGATGGGTACTGAATGGTGTTTGTTTTGTCTTCAGTGTGCTATATCTTCTGTATGCATGTAGAAATATAAAACTGTAGCACTCTGGATTGCCTATGGAAACTGTGAGGCATTGCCTGTGTCTCATTTGGTTTAATTATTAATATTCTGTCAGAGAAATATTGTAACTTGACTGAGGAAAGGATGGCCAGCTACACAGGGCTGGTCATATTTGTAGATAGCAATAACTAGCCTCTAAGCTTCAGAATATGAAAAGCCTGCCACAATAATAAGAAAGGGGTCCTACTTGTATACGTTACAGTGAAATTGGTTACATATATAGTGAAACATTTGCTTGGGTCAGGCTTCTTCTGAAAGGCCATACAATATTTTCCTGTAGGAATTGTATTATAATCCCTAGTTCAGAAATTGTGTACATACATTGGTGATAATTTAAGAGTTTCCACAGATTAATTTCCAGGATGTGCAGTATTAACTCTGATCCACTGCTTGAGAAAGTAATAAAGAAGTATTGATCTGTAAACTCAGCCTCTCTGTGGCCAACAGCTGGTATTTTTGAAGTGGACATTCTGCCAAGAAGCCTGAGATGAGGTGGCTTTATCCCAAGCTGGGTAACACCATCTGAAACACTGATCAGATAATGAGAAGCATCCTAACTGAATAAAATGGCGATGTTACCAATGTCTTAAGAACAGTCAGTGCTATTTCATTGCTATTTTGAACTCGTATGAATCATCTATCTACCAAAGAGCAATGTGATTGAATAGCAAAGAGACAAATCCACTTGACTGTGTCAGAAGGACACAGCCTGTTAATGCATACCTTGTTTTCCATTTTTTTCCTGTTAAACCTATGCAAAATGAAGAATCAAATATCTTTTGTTGCACGGTGTCATGCCACTGTAAGCACATGCTATGTGCTGTACCTTCATGCTGCAGCAGAACCCTGGGTAATATTACTTTTAGAAAACAGTACTAGCACCAGCAAGGGCCTACTTTCTTCTTTTTTTAAAAGAAAAATGTATTGAGGGAGGAAATCTGGCAGCAACTGTGGGACCTAAAGCCTGCTGTTATCTTGCAACGTGTATACACTTCTGGGCTTTGTTTACTAATCCTTACATGTGTTCTAGATGGGATTATAGCTAAACACAAGCAAATCTTAAGTATAAGGCAATGGTTCAGAATCTCATTATACTTATTTACTTTGATTTCAATCTCTTTTAAGCTCCATGCCAAGAAATACAGGTCTAAAGGCATCTTTGGAACATATTTAAAAACAAGAGAACATGGAAGATGCAAGGCAAAATTGATCTGAATGGCCAAATTCCATCTCCCTATTTTATCTGCAAGGATCTGAGAGGCAGTTCTATCTAGCACAGAGGGAACAAGTGGCTGTGACTTAAGAGCAAGGCTTTTCTCAACCACTTGGCAACAGCCAAGCCCTTGGCAAAGGACTGCACATTTTTTTTCCTGATCTAGCCTATGAGAGTTTCACTAATACAAGATTCCAGCTCTTTGAGGCTGAAACTACCTGTTATCATGTACCTACCTGTTGTCCAGAGCAGGACTCTGAGCTCTGATTCATTCTGGGCTCCAAGTCCCTGTAGGACTTCTCCTCCCACATGGCATAGTAAAGTAAAGGGCAATATGAGACTAGAGGAAACATGGGATCAAATAAGTGCTAAATGGACTTATAGAAAGGAGAAGATGTGAACTGTTTAGAAATAGACTATATGTGAAGTGTTTAAGTCATGATCTGACAAGTTTATTGGAAAGGTTTTTTTCTAGGTCTCTGATGTGTGGAAGAAGGCCGTAGGAGAGGGCATTTCCAGGAGGACATAGAAGCTGAAAATAGGAAGTGGCTGTGCAAGGAGTCATTCTGGTCATGGAGGAAAGACCTGCATGACAGGGAGAAAGAAAGAGCAAGGAGGAGAGGTGTGTTTGCAGGTAATCCACCTAGTCTGAGAGATTATGAATCCGACTTTAAAAGACCCACCAGCTTGTGTAATACAACACATTTTATTCCACTAGGATTCCTATTTTTTAGGGTCTGTCACTTGCTTTGTGTTCTGAGAAATAGCCCATGTTAAAACTCCCCAAACTTTTATAATTGACTGCAAAACAGCTCACATACTTGAAGATGGATGATCCTAAAAGAAGACTCATAGCCACAGAGAGAAAAACACTGAACTGAAGGCTGTTTACAGGGAAATACGTCACTCTGTTACTCTGAATATCGGCCTGTGCAAAAGCAATGTTGGGCAAGGGATCCATACCTGGTGTCCCCCTGGGCTTCGCAGGTAAGCAGTCTGGAAAGCTGTCTTGAAGGAGCAGCTATATCTTCTCCTGCCAAGGCTGGGAGAGGCTGGTGTAATACTCACTATTCCTACTGGAATATTTATGAGGAGTTTGGCAAGATTGATTTGGCCACTGAGGATAGATATTTGAGCATCTGCTGTAATGGCAGTAAAAAGAATTAAACTCATCAGGAATAGTGATTCATAATGATACTGGCGGTGTTTGCTCTTTGCATATTAAGGGAATTCACTAGCCCCTTAAATCTAAGAATAATTGTCTCCTTGCAGAATAACCTTTTATATGCAAGAAAAGCCTCAATTTTTCAATAGCAGGAGTTTCAGTCAGAAAAGGGCCTGAAAGATTGCGTACTCCTGCATGGTGTAGAGATGACTATTAACTGAGGTATTTTCCCTGCTGATCAGCTCATACGAAGAAGACACAACATCACATTTGCAAAGTCACCTGAGAAACTGTCACTGTTTGAAACAGAAAGAAAAAGAAATGATGTGCAAATCAGAAAAATTTCTAATCAGTCAATACTGTTTGCTGCAGAACTGACCCTGTTTGGGCTTTGGGTTTCCCAAGAATAAAGACAGATGAAGTCCAACAAAATTTAATAGAGCTGTTTTAAAATTAGAACTCAAATCCCTAATAAAATGCCTAATTTTCTATAAAATTCTATATAAAACCTTAAAAAATGTGGAAAACTTTTCCTGTTCAGCTATACAGGATCTGGTCATAAATGACTGCAATGTTAGGCTCTCTGGAGACGGCTGGTTGAATCCCCCACTTTTGGTCTGAATATTCTCTGGTTGAGCCTAAATGAATCCAGGATGTTCTCTGATTCAGAGAACATCTTCTGGAGTACGATCCTACCCTAAAAACAAATCTACGCATTATCATGCAGCCTGGTTATAGCCAGAGCAGTGTGACAGTGACAAATGCTGCACATGGGATCTAAGAAGGTGGCTGCAAGGGATTAGCAGCAAGCAGGTGCTAGCTTAAATGAGAGACATTGGAAGGAAACGAAAATGAAAGAGTTTTCAAAGGCCATTAAAGAAGCCTCTTTCTAATGAGGGTCGGCCCACAATAACAATTAAAAAAAAAAAAAGAACAAAGAAAAAAAAAGGCAACACTGTGGGTCAACACTGACAATCTTTTGTTCTTTCCATAGGAGTTTCTTTCCCAAGTAAACAGGTGCTGCTTGAAGAGCACAGTCCTACTCATCAGGATCAAAGCTGACTAAATCTGCCTCTCAACTTGGCACGTTCAGTGGATCACTGAGTTTAAACTGCGTAATCAAACATCAATGTTGCCAAGCCTCAGTGTGTAAACGCCGGCCTACCCACACTGGCACAGTATAGCTGAAGAGTTTCCCAGACTTGTTTATTGGGAAAATATGTTTATTAAACAACTATGCCTCAAAATGCAACTGCCTTTTTCTTTCCTCTTCTCTTCTTTTTCCCCCATGGATTCTTACGATCTTTTGTGTACCAAAAATTCCACTGCAAATTTAACCAGTGACTGGAACTCAGTCTGAAATCCAGATATAGGCTTCACATCCATCTGGAGCAATCACTTATGATTTCAGAGGCTTAAGGAATTTCAGGAATGTCTGTAAGAGCTAAATCTTGTAAAAGTGAATCTTGTTCACCACCTGAGACATAAGGACTGTACTTTTTATTTGAACTCTCACAAAACATGTACAAGGGCTGGAGTATTTTTTGACACATAAATCTTGGGTGCTGAAAGTTCACTCTTGTTTTGCTGCCTCTTGTTATTTCAGGTTACATGCCACTGCCAATGTTTCTGGAGCTGTAACTGCATCCCTTCAAAAAACCCATAGAATTGTTGTTGCACAGACCCTGGAAATCAAATTCCTTTTGTTATTTCTTGATCCTTTTTTTAAGAAAAATTTTTTTAAGAAAAAAATTCTTTTTTTAAGAAAAGGATCAAGAAATAACAAAAGGATCACTTTGTATTCGAGTCAGTCAGAAAGCATATAAAAATATTCCTCAAGATGGGGGCACAAGATGTTCTAGGCAATCAGATCATGACAGAGCTAGATGTGCAACAAAAATTAATGTTATTCTTGCCATCCTATCAGGGAGTTTATAAAGATTTCTAAGGTTTTTTAAAGATTTATAAATTTTAGATTTTATAAAGTTCATATAAAAAAGTGCTGAACAGTGAAACTCTGATTTGGGTAACCTGCCAACTATATTTTCAAGGTATTAGATTAGATGAAATCCATTAATCTTGAGATTCTGTGTGTCTTTATTTTAGAACCAGAGACAATATGTATCATGGATGTGTACTCACTACAAGCTGAATTATGGAGCTCTCACAGGCACTGTGCAATCATGTGTCCTACCTGCAGACCTCAATACCACATGGAGAGTCTGGTTCCTGGCTTCGCCCTACTCCTGGGAGAGAAATAGTCAACATGAGTCACTATATCTGGTGGCCATCACTTACTATCCTGCACTGTCACTAATCCAAGCTGAGAACAAGCCAAATCTCAATATTTCTCTGCCTGCAGGAAGCCATGTGAAAAAACATCAGAGGAAGTTTCCCCCCTTCTCCTACTATCATAGGCATTAAAGGGGTGAGCATAAATAGTGAAGATATATGGATGTGGCCCTTTGTTTACTGACAGTTTCAGAGCCAAAATGATTCCTCGTACAATTCCTTTGGCTTGAGAAGACTTTCACCAGGGTTTGGACTGTGCCATTAAAGAGGAAAAAAAAGAAAAAAAGAAAAAAAGAAGATATGCAGTCTTATTTCTTTCCAAACCATAAAACAAACCTGAAAGATTTTCTTTCCTCCCTTCATTTTATCTAAGATCTATCAAGAATATTGAGCTCTGTCTTTGTTTTTACTGAAAGACCGGTGAATTGGAAAAAGCACTTTCTTAACTGCAGGGTAAGGGGACTTAATCTGTAACAGAAAGAAAATACTTTCTGGATGGTTTCCATGTATTTTAATTCAATGGGTGTTAACAAAAAAAAAAAAATATATATATATATATATATTGAGGATACTTGAAAAAAAGAAAATCTTTTCTTTCACAATTGCTTAGATTTAATCCCAGCAATATTATTCAAAGGCTTGTGCCATGCACAGCACATACATTTTGTTGTGAGAGGAAAAAAGCTTAAAGAACATTTTGCACTAGAAGCTGGAGATTAGCAAAGCCTTGGATCCTTTCATTGAGAACTCTCTAAGAAGGGACCGCTGGATGTTTCTTTCTCCTTCTATAGATGGAAAATACTGAAGTCTCATTGCTCTCCTATTTCTAGCTAATGTTAGTAAACACAGATCAGTTAGACCAACTGCAGTGATATGTATACCTGCCATAATAGCGTGACAAACTAAAAGTATCATTGCTATGGATGAGCTTTTCTGGTTTCTTTGAGTATACGTGAAAAAAAATCTTTAGAAATAATTTTCAACAGAAGTTCTATACTAAGAAGCTTTTAATGTTGTTTCAGTTCTTCTCTCTTCTCTTACCTAGTAGCATGTACCACCATGGGTAGAGCTTAGTGGTCCTCCAAAGAGCAGAGATACAGTGTCAGTTTTCTATGTATTTCACTCTAGCCAAAGAACACAGTCTACATAGTGGTTGCCCAGCTCATGTGTACTACGTAAACCATTTCACTGCAGAAACAAACAGCTGAAAAACTAATGACAAACCACAGATGACCATGCTGAAATCTGAATTAAGTAGCATTCAGCGCGTGGCATTGGGCACTTGACATCTATATCAGAGGGCTGGTAGGGAAGAAGGAAAACCTGTCTGTGGTTTAAAATCCGGCAGCTGAGTTCAGCATAGATACACCCGTAAGTTCACAGATATTCAAATGGTGTATGTCTGAATCTACTCCCCAAAACCCTGTTTCCTAGACTTCCTGGGAGCAGGTGGTAGAACTGAACTCCCTGGATGCAGAAGGATTTCCCGCAGGGAGAGAGGCCTTGTGGCCTTTGGCAGCAAACTGTATGGTTGCTTAATAAGCAACGTCAAGACAGTTCAGTTTGCTTCTCTTGCCTGAAGGGTGGGAATTTAGTAGGGAGGAGAGGTTAAACAGGAACTGTTAATGATGGGTCAGAGCAGGTGGTAGAAGGGAATGGAGGGATGGAAAAGAAATGAAGACGCTGTGTCCTCCGAGGTGACAACCTTGCTTGCCATGGCAGCGTGTGTGGCAGCATACTGAGCTGCACAGAGGTGCTCTGCTTCCCCAGGCAGCGTTGCCTGCACATGCTTTGTGGCTACTCTAAATCATTCAAAACACCCCAGGATGCCTAGAGGAGAGACCGGTAAGAAAATTTAGTCTCTGAAAAGGCTTCTTTCTTCCCCTGGATAAGGGAAATTCTTCTGCTTCTCAATGAGACAAAAGCAACCATTCAGTTCAGAGTTGGGACTGTTTTCATGGCTTTTAGAAAACACACTGAACTTGAGCATGGCTGATATATTTATTGAAGGCATATTGCTTTTAGAAGGCAAGTGGTCATTTTGCCTAAATATTACTTACATGTGAGTGTTATTCAAGAAAGATTTTCCAAACAAATTCTGCTACTATACCCTTTTTCCCCTTTTTCAACCTGATGCTTGGTGCTGTAATGTTACTTATATGCTGACTGTATTTATTACTAACTGTCCATTTGCTGCAACCTTACACAAATGTCAATGCTCAGACCACTTTAAGCTGCATATTTGTAACAGAAAAGTAGAGTTCACTAGACCTTGTCAACTCTTTCTGGGATGGAGAAGACCCAGAGAAATATCCCAGAATAACATGTCCACCTCAAACAGACTGTTTAAAAAGCGGTAACTCAGGCAGTTCTGCAGCAGGATTCAATTCTTCTTTTCCTACAGAGAAGGCAGCTCTGGGCATGAGGGGAAGGCTAGCAGCCCTTTGCTGAGACAGACCATGGTGCAATTTTGGGGCTGGGCTGACAGTCATTAATAGGGAAATTTTCGCTGTGACAAAAAGCTGAGATGAAGGATTAAAAGTCTTCTAGAATAAAACCTAAGAGATCACTGTAAGAAAAAAAAAATAGAATTAGACCTCTTGGAGTATGTGTTAATGATAGGTTAACAAAATGCCCTGGTTTAGATTAATTCTTATTGAGTCTGCTTGAAGCTTGAGGATGAAGATATAAACCTTTGTAAAGTGAGGTCAGTGGAACCAATCTAGAAAACTTGTGTGAAACCAACACAGGATTTCATAGTGGAAAACTATAAGTGGAAATTTTGCTTCCACAAAGTCTTCACTGAGACCTACCAGTATTTACAAGGCTAATTCCAACAAAATACCTGCAGACCTCAGAGTATGACAAATGCTACAGAAAGAAAAATTAATATTTTTTTTCTTTTGCTGAATGCTGGAAAGGTTTTGAAAAAAAAAGTAATAGTCGTATTAATTTGATATGATTTGAAACATTAATGCAAGAGAGTTCTTCCTCAAATAGATTCATAATATTTACAGTAACCCTTATGCTATGCTGCTTGTTGCCACCCACATGAAGGAGATGCCATACAATGTTGTCTGATATTATTTGCTTAGCTGCAAAAATTCTGGCATGGTGTTGTACAGAAAATGAGAGGAATCAGCTATGTGCTGCTAGTATATTACCTCCTCCTGCAGCTTAATATGGTTACAGTTCTTGCATTATACTTGGAGGTGACTCCGTTCCAGGAAGCCAAATGCTTTGCTGTGTATCAATATAGTGTCTGAAACAGATTCTATGGTAAAAATTATACTGGGTGGATTTCTAATGGAGTTTTTAGTAGATGTGGCACACAGGGCAACTTCTTTAATATATGCTACTTAATTGGGTATCCCTTCCACTAAGTTCCATCAGTGATAACGATCAGGCTCTGGTTCTAGACATCCTCATTTAACACCATCTTGAGCCCTAAAATGAGGAGAAACTATTACAACAGATTTACCATGTGAGTTGTTTCTAACAGAAATACCCACAAAGCTATGGAGCAGGCTCATGAAATTTAATCTGGTTTAGGCTGTCCTTTTCCCCCCTTGCTTTATTCTCCTTATTATGTACAAAAACACCTTACTACTCTTAGCACCCATCTTTCAAGTGTGTTCAGGACTTCTCAGCTGAAACTGAAATATTGAGTAACATTGTGTCAGTTTCAACTAAAATGTCATGAGTAATGTTTTAGGGATCAAGGTTAACAACATCTCTTAGAAAAGTTTACGAAACTGTAGAGGATCAAGACCCAAACAAGTATGAATCTACAGAAATTGTCACTGTCCTCTGGAAACCTTTGCTTTTAGTATAGAGTGTTTGTTCTAAAATTCTCTGTGTTTGAATTTTCTCATATTGAACTTGGCAATATTTGCTGCTGAGGGAACAATATAACTGTTATGCACAGGGTTTTCAGAACCACAATCCTCTCTTAATCTTATTCATTGATTGCAGTCCACACATTTGTTGCAGAATATCCTCTTCTTGTTAGTATTAATCAGAGTTTTGTGGTTTTTTTATAGGTAAGTACATGATAGAAATGTTCATTGGGTTGTTTGACTATACACTGTACTATTTGATCTGTTATTATATCATCTCATTTCCGTAACATGTTAACTCCTTATTTTCCTTCATATAGCTATGAAAATTTTTTTTTTTTTTTTCTACAGTGTGTGCTACAAAGTTGAAAAACGTGGATATGGATATTGAACACATACTCTCTCAATATAAAAATAATTTCAAAATGTGTAGTCAAAACTGAGATGGACCATATGTAAAAGTCAGTGGTGAAGACCATCTCTTCCTGAAACTGAAATTAGCTTTACTGTTGTTTTAATTCAAGGCAGAAGATCAGTCCAGTTTTATACACGTCTCAAGCACTGCTTTAAGAACATGTTTTTAGGTGGGCCATCCCTACACCTACTTTTCTTTTTTGTGGAATCCACATCACCTAAATGCAATGTTTTGACCACTGACAAGAACCTCGAGAGACCATCAATTTCATAAAGCAAGCTCCAGGTCAAGCATAGTGTGTTAGCTGTGACATTTGTACTATTCATAGCCAGAAGTTACCGCTTCCAGCAGAAAGCACTTTCATCTGAACACAATTGGAAGTCCTATCCCCAGTAGGGTCTGAATAGTTTTATTAAAGGTAAATGTCACTGACATTGACTTATAACAGCAGCTGATCTGATTGTTAGAGCCTAATCTTGCAAGAATGCAAGGGCAGAGGAGTAGGTGGGGAAAGGGAAGAAGGGACTGATGTTCCAGAGTTACCTATTAACTTTGATGAAAACCCTTTTTTTATTATTATTATTATTATTTTGCCATTCAAAGATCTCCAAATAGGAGATAGGCAAGGACCTACTATACTTCAAATAAAATCATCATCAGTTATCTGGGAAACAAATTCCTCTGTTCCTCATAAGGCTTGTTGCTGATCCATCTTTTAAAGGGAGTAAGGAATACTTTCAGAGTACTGTGCACTTCAGTGCACCCTACATGCCTCAGGATATGTTTAACATGCCAACATCAGCAATATGCACAGCAATATGCATAGCTGAGTACTCCCTATAGAGTCAACCTATTTTATCCACCTCACCATGAGACATAACTGTCATCACCTAAAGATGTGTCCCAGAAGGCATAACCTGACACTCAAAGCACTCCCATGAGATCCTTACAAGCAGAATTTTCTGATAGTCTTCAGTTATGTCCAAGGTAGATATATGATTGACCTGGCCTATTACCTTTATTCCAATCTCCAGGGTACTCATCTTGCTAATACTGATGAAACCTGTTCCAAGCTTCAGTGAGTGGCTTGGTCTGGGAGCCTGCACAATAGTAATGTCACGGTCAGCTGTGTGATTTTTCACAGATTATCACATTTTCTATCCTCTATTTTTTCTTTTGATAAGGAAAATATGACCTTGTACCACAGTCCTTTGGTTTTATTAAAGGAGAGGTAAAGTCACATCTCTCTCCCGGCTATTCAGAGAAAACTCTTTTAAGAGCCCTATTTAGACTGCTGTCTATAGGGGGTTCATATTTGTGTTTTGCTAGCATCCATCATCCGCTTCATCAGGTCCTCTGAGATCTGGGATCCCAGTTCCACCTGGTTATGAGTGAGCACTGGAATTGTATGCTTATATCTTTCCAAGACCTCACATAATATATTGCTTTCTGACAAAGAACATAAAGACAAAACTCCACAATATGCAAGGCTAGCCCAATGAGACATTTCATCTGCACTTTGCCCCAGGACTTGTAGTTTAAGTCAAATCTATGAGCAACAGCTTCTGAGTGCTACAAGCACAGTTCACATCCATTGGCAGCATTGCTACAGAGACAAATGCCTGTGAAATCCACAGTCAACTTCCAAAAGGCCCTTGAGCTATGGGGGAAGATGCCTCTCTTCTGGTGGACTCTTCTAATAGACCTTGCTCTCTCTTCCCTGCTCTTTCATTACCCCTAGTTGGGTCCTCTTTCTTCAGCTTGCAAGTGCTGGTTTATTGCCAAGTGTGACTTATAAAATCCCACAGCTTCTCTGTGATTGACTCTCTTCTTGCAACGTAGGATAACCAGAATTTCAGCTGGGTGATTAACGTTCCTTCCTTTCCCTCCCTGCCCCAATATTTTGCCATCTAGCTGCATGACAGAATGTAACTAGTGACACTCACAACACAGAAGAACACATGGAGATAGAAAACATAATGAGTTACTGTGGTGTAATGCACTTATCCCTTATATCAAGGAAATGAGCCGTAAGGGGAATGGTTAAAGCATGGGATTTTGTACAACTATGCATTACACCACTTTGTGTTCATTTTAATGTAATTGAACATTTTCTTTAAAATATTTCAAGAAAATATTCAAAGAAAATATTTCTTTACTTTCAATTTCCAGTATTCAGGAAAAAAATATTAAAATGGGCTGCTTTTCTCCATGGTCAATATGATTTACACATATCCAAATGTTTGATCATTCTCTAAAACTTAATTTCTGAAGTAATCATAACTCCTGAGTCCGTGTGGTAAAAACATATATATTTGAATTTAGAGTTTTATGTGCTGAGTTTGTAACAAAATTTTCTGCATTTCTGGTCCACCTCTAGTGATGTTGTGATCCAATATGGGCTATATTCTGAGTAGAATCTTTTGTGTGAGTTAAAAAGCAAGTATGTTTGTAAGTAGCTTGGGGTTGGTTTTTTATGTATTCTTCTCTGCATGGACTTTCATTTGATTCTTTTATTAAGAGTGAATGACCTTCAAAATTGTTTTATTGCATCAGTTTGATAGGATAGGTCACCCTTTGAATCCCATTTAGAGGATGCCTCATTTCTCCCAACAGTTCCCAGTTTTCAGGTGTAGCGCCCCCAACATCAGCATATACAAGTCCTAGACAGTGGGTTTTTGACAATGTCTTATAGATATTTCTCATTCCAGGGAGTAAACAGGGACCTGTTTGACTCTATTATCCTATAATATGGAGCTAAAGGACTTATTGGTGTAGAAGTTACTCCACAGCTGAGCAGGGCTCTCATACTTTCTTGAGCTATAACGGCTTGCCTCTTTTCCTCTCCCATTTCCACTTGTTCTACCTGTTTTACATGGTATTTTCAAGTCTCTTCAATCTTATTCTGTTGATGACTCTTCAAGCTCCACACAACTGTTTCTGGCCCATTGGTGACTCGACTTTTATAGCCTCACTCTTTGCTGAGTTACCGGAAGCTGTGAAACATGGGTCCTCCTCAGAGTGTCTGCTTCTTGCCCAAACTTTGCTTCTTAGTGCTTCCTATCTTCTCTCATATATAATCCCCCAAAGGACACTGAGCCATATCTCCTAAAAGTCCATTACCCGTGTTACAAGCGTGAGGTTTATAACTTTATCCCAGCAGAATGGGACTGTGCAATAGGAAGTATTTACTCACTGTTTTTGAGATAAGCTTTTCCAGTCATTACCAGATGCCCTGCAAAAAATGCAGAGTTTTTCTGGGATGAGATTTGAAAAGATACTCATTCCTGCTGTAATTTGGCTTCTGTTTAAATTCACAGTAATATTAATCCTGAATCACAGAGGTAGAGAGTTCATTATGGGTAGATGAAGAATGATTTTTAAACGATAATACATCTTGTCAAAAATAAAGTTATCATTACATTTCAGATAACTAATGTAAGTTATCATTGGACTTTTTAATCTTTATGAAGGAATTCTGAAACTGATCTTGCGTTTTTACCATTTTTTTTATGCTGTATTATCCATTAGGAGATTATTTAGACACAGTCATTTCTTTGGGAGATTATTTTGAGCTTTTCTATACAAAAACTTTGAAAGGCTCTATAAGAATAAAATTCTTAAGATTGTGCATTTCTTCGGGAATGATTAAGCATAATTTTTAACTATAAGCATGCATTGCACAGAAAAGTAGAATTCAGAATTGACTGAGTCTCAGTTGTGGTTGCTATGTTATTTTTCTTTTCAAACTAATATTGAATTTTATGTATGAAAGAGAAATTGATTTCTAAAAGTTGAGAGAAAATCTTAACTCAGAATTTTCTGTAAGATTGAGGCTCTGTTTTATTCTGGGGAACTGTGTTACATGTTTTAAGTAGTATGTTACTAAATATGATTTTATTCTGCATATAATTGAAGTTAACTTGAACCACAACTAAAGAATTTTAATTGCTACTCTCTTTTTTCATAATTATATGCATACATTATATATCTGTAGGTCATATCAGATATATAATAGTCTGTTTTATATTTTAAATTAATGATTTATAGGAGAGCATTTTCACACAGACATATCATGTTTGTGTGAGGACTAGAAATTGGATGTTTACATAGTGAGTTGTGTGATAATTGTTAACAAAAATTGTCCTCTTCCTTATCACTTAGTTCTAACTTGTGTTTAGTCTGCTGGTACAAGCTTGGAAAGCTTATTGAACCCAGCAGAGTTGCACTAGTATATCCTAACAGTGAATGTAGCAGTCACTTATTCTTTCTGTCTCTGAATGGCTCTAGGAAGCAGGTGTAACAGAACCGGATGTATGATATGATCCCATAAAAGGCGAGCTACCTCATCACTATTATTCAGAATAAAATCTAACAGAAATAAATAGAAGGTGGACTCTTTTCCTGAAGAAGCTAAGGAATCAGGCCCTGGATCTGCAAGGATAAAATTCCAGGATCCATTCTAGATCTGGCTGCTGCTGCTGCTGTGCCATTAACAGCAAGTATTATGTGGGGTAGACACACGCGTTTAGTTCCAGAACCCTGGACCTTCATGGTACCAGGTTCCCTGGCTCCCAAGATGCGCAGCCGATTGCCCTGCTGCTCAGAGACTGCAGCCTGCCCTCCTGCCGGCTGCGAGAGCCTGATCACAGCTGACCTCGCAGGAGCACTGCGATGTCTTGGACCCAAGGGCTCCTGTTGCACTTCCAAACTGCCTGACCATGCCTGTGACTGCTTGTGGCCTTTTGTTCTCACCCTTTGACACTCAGTACCATAGAAAACCCCTGTCGTTTTCCAAGACTCTTCATACCGTCTTTATAGGGAAAACTCAAGGATATAGTGAGTAGCCACTGTGTCAGATGCCATCCTCTTGGCACAACAAAAACACTATAAACCAAAACAGCCATGAGAACCCACCTACCCTGTCTGATGAAGATATAATCGCTGCAAAGAAGCCTGTGTACAGGCCTTCCACTCCTCGTTGCTTTTACTGTCCCTTAGATAAATAAAAACTCTTGGCAGTCTCCAAGACAGTCATCTTGGTATCTGTGAGGTATGAGAATTGAACTATACAGCACATAAAGCCAATGGCAGCTCAAAGACTTTTAGCCTTCAAAGATCTTAAAAAAAAACAGCTGCATAATTGTGCGTGCATCATGATGAAGGTTTAAGAGAAGACTACCACACAAAGACCATGCAGGGGGTTCTCAACTCAACCTTCTCAACTAATTGAGAAGATTTAGTTGTTATACCTTGTAACTGAAAAATTGTCCTTTACCTTAAAAGAATATTATAACTTTTTCCGTTAAGAGCATGGATAAATGAAAGAGACTCTAACAAGTTTTATCATTATTAATAAAAAAAAAAATCTCTAGACACTTTTTGCAATGAGTAACAAGTTATATGTAAAACTTGTTATGTTGCCACAGCATGACACTATTAAGACAGAATGAT
>JAWLRI010000494.1:2372531-2454150 GCA_034781795.1 Crypturellus tataupa | reverse complement strand
ACTTTTTGCAATGAGTAACAAGTTATATGTAAAACTTGTTATGTTGCCACAGCATGACACTATTAAGACAGAATGATAAAGGTTTTA
Source organism: Crypturellus tataupa (assembly GCA_034781795.1). NCBI lineage: Eukaryota > Metazoa > Chordata > Aves > Tinamiformes > Tinamidae > Crypturellus > Crypturellus tataupa. Next base: position 2,454,063 of record JAWLRI010000494.1, on the reverse strand, counting down.
AAGAATTTTATAAAGGACTTTGGGGAATGGCCCTAATATCCCCAAGGTAAATTTAGCCCTGCATACAGCAAAGGATTTCCCTTTTATATGGAGCATTTCCAGAGTTCCTGTAAAAAGAAAAACAGCACAAAATAGAATTGCCAGTTATTTCTGATACAGCATAGGTATTGGTTATTGCTTTGTTTGTATACAAAAATAAGATTGTTCAATTTTAAAATGACTTGTGTATACTTTGTCATTACCATGCAGAAAGGACCCTAAAAATTTTACAACCTCGCTATAGATCTCTCAAATATAAAAATGACATTGCTATTGCCTATCCTCACCTACTCTGCCTATCTATGTATAAATCAGCTTCAGAACTAACCAGGAGACTTGATGAATCAGATTATCATCTGAGTCTTTGTGAAAAGCAGCTAGTCAGTATGGGAGGACCCCACAAAAAGCACATGGAAAGGTTTCTTTTTTCCCCTTTTATGCTCCTCAATCCTGTGTGTGCTAACTATGAAACTCTGTTGTCACAGCACATGGTAGACCTATAGCTATATACCTCTGCAAATAGCAGAAGAAGGGCAATTTTGCCTCTGTCTTTCCACCATCCTGGCCACATGAGATTTCTGGCAGCAGAGAAATATGCAAGACATCTTCTCAGGTCTTGTCTTTGCAAAGAAACAGAAGGGTGCCCCGGGACTATGCCATGAGCATGACTTTAACTCATCTCAACTTTCAGTCTGAAGAAGGAAAGAGATAACATGCACATATCAAAATATCAAATATCAAAAAACTCCAAGTAGAAGAGGCATTGCTATATTTCACTTCTTACTCACCTGTGTTTCAAGCCAAGAAGAGGAATAACTAAGAACCAGACTCAGTGATGCCAGGAGTCGCTGTTATATCTGCAAACATTAGTGAAGACTGACACGAAGGGGGACTTTTTAATTTTATGCTGCAGACTACAAATTGAATTCTCAAACTTGAGATTTGCCAACCTGACTTGAGACTTGACAGTTCTTAATAGCCCAGTTACAAATTAATAATTTTTATCTGGCTGAGTGCATAACATTTTGATAAATTGTCCATTTGCCTGTCTGCTTTATTCAACTATGCCTTGTTTCCTTTCTAAATCTAAAGACAATCTGTCCTTAAGTTGAGCCATTTAAAATCCCAGATACTCCAACATTTTTGCCCGTGTTTTTAGAAAAGGTATTGCTGACTCACTGACTACAAGTAACGTATGTATAGTTTTCTCCGGGTTTCATTTTGTCTTTTCTTTTTCTTTTTTTTTCACGTCACTGCAAATTCTTAACTTTTGTATGTAGTGTGTTCTTAAATTCAGTATACTTAACTTGCAAGTATCTTTCACCATTGACCCCCAGCTTCTTTGAGGTAATTCATTTTTGTCTCAGTTGTCCTAGAGGTGACTATATTTCAGTAATGGAAGGGCTCCCACCATGGGTCTAATTTTCAGAGATCTGTTTAGTTTACAAGCATAATTCCACTCTGAACTGCAGGTTTTACTCTAAAATTTTGCAGTCAAGTAGGGAACAAATATTGATATTTTCTGTGTGGCCTTTTTAGACTTGGAGTCAGGTACAAACATGATCTGCATCTAAAGCCTCAAACAGAATTTGTGTTTCCTGTCTCCACCAATGTCATGATAAAGGTCTAAGCTAACTGTCTTAGGCTACCTCAGTTGTCAATGAGTGTTTCCAAATGATGATTCCTTTCATTCTAAGGTCAATGAGATTATTAACCTACTAGAGGTCTGTATTTCCCCCCACAGATGTGAAGGCAACCATAAGTGAATATGCTAAATTAGTAATTTTTGTATGTCTAAAATCTGTAAACAACAACACAAATGAGAGTTTTGGAGTGTCTTGCCAAAGCAAAGCTTTGTCTTCTTGTTAAAAGGTCTGGAATCTTTATTAGTAATGGGTCAGAAAGGCAAAGCAAAGCCTAATCAAGCACCTCCCCTCAAATCTGTCAACTTGTTTGTGCTTACCCAGCTGGATTATTCCTTGTCTGATCCAGAAGGCAGTTTGCATACTTGCCTCCTTTGTCTTTGCTTTTCTCAGACTTTCAATCCATAATCTTTTCACAGACACCTCTCAAGAAGCCTCTTCCTAATAATTAAACTTTCTGTTCTTCCCTAGTTCCAGGCCTATAATGACTTGTTGTTCCCTTTGATATTTTTCCTGCTAATTATGGCTGGTTGCTGTGTTAGTGGGCATCTGCACTGTTGCTGCAGTTTCAACAAAGAGGTGGAGATCATATTCCTAAAAGTAATGTGTATATTCCCCATACACACAGAAAGGGATCCAAAGGGATCACGGATCACACAGTTGTCAGCAAAAGTTCTGTGTCTTGTATTATAATCTGTGCTAGATACAAGGAAGAAAGGGTTGCCAAGGTATCCAATTCACCTCACCCATTACAGGATTAACTAGATCTAAGTCATTCCTGACAAATACCATACCCCTGTCTTCCCTCTTTCTTACTTTCTCTAGCCTCTTCAAGAAATACATCCCAGCGTTAAATTGTCCTTCCATATCAAAAGTTTTTGCTGACTGGCCTAAAATTTCCCTCAGTGAGGAGTAAATCCTTGCTTCTTGTTTTATTGTTAGTGAACACAAGAACAATCTGTTCTCTTCTTTTCAGTAAACTTTTCCTATAGTTGATCATTATCTGTCCCTTCAAGTCTTCGCAGAATCATTCAGCTTTTTTTTTTTAATCTTCACTGAAAAGTCTTCCTTGTCTTCTTTTCCAGATCACTAATCCTTTCTGTTCCTCATTGGCCTTGCTGCAGTGGAAGTATGGTGCTGAAGATGGAACAAGGATTTTAGCTAAAGTCTTAGCAGAACGGAGTAGTAGAATTACCTCTTCTGCCTTACATGCAGTGCCTCTGTTTACATGCCCCTGTATGATGTGTCTTTTTCTTTCTCTCTTTTTTTTTCCAGTTTTGTTGCCTCGTATTCACCTTGCAGTCTAGTATAAGGTCCAGATCCTTTTCTGAAGAATGTTTGCAGAGAAAATATTTTTTTCTTATATTTGTGTGGTTCATTATCTCCGTACAATACTATAAATGTAGCACTTCACACTTACTTTTACTGAGTTAATTGATTTTTCCCCCTCCCAAGACTGTTTCTCCAATTTGTCATGAAAATCTTGAGCTCTTATCCTGCACTTCAATATGTTGCAGCCTCTCTCAGGCTGGTACCATCTCCATGTTTAATAAATTCATTCCATTCCATTATCTAACTCATTAATGAGATTACTAAACAGGAAACACCTTGGTGGAACCTGCAGAGAGAGCTTCAATTTAGTTTAACAGTGAACCTTTAATAATTACTTCTTTTCAGTACCATCTTTGTGAGGGATGGGCACTCAGTGCAGTGTGCAGAGTGAGGGGGTATTTGACCTCCACGAGCTCCAGAGCTTCCTGCCTTCTAGGTCTGGGAAGCTCTGTACCGTGTAACAGGCTCTTTGTTCTGTGCCAGCAATTGCATCCCACTGACTTTACACTAAAGCCAGCTGTGCCCAGGAACAAGTACTTACTTCAGCTAATCATGTGTGTTTGCACACATGCCTCCTGGTAGAGAACTCTCGCCTTTCAACCCCAAAACCATAGGTGTTCCCTGAGTTGAACAAATATGACAGCTTCTATAGATATCTAGCACTGGCATTGCATTCAGGCTAATGAGTCTGAGTGTGACCATTTCTCTTGCCGATGTACCAGCTTTACGGTGTTTCCCAAGCACGGCTCACAATGGACTGGGAAGCAGTCACAAGTGGAATGACTCACACTCATGAGCTCTTTTCATTGGGCTTATATTGCTCTGCTAATAATGTTTTCCACTTGTATTCAGAAGTCTCTCTCTGAGAAAATGAGTTCTGCTAGTATGAAACCCCTGGTGCTTTCCCCACTTGCCAGTATGTCTTCTTAAGTCACTCACCTTCTCTTTTCCCACTGCAAAGATCAAATTCACGAAAGACTCACGTAAAACGCTCTTAAATTATCTGCAAGTGTAAGCATCTTCCCATTTGCAGTTTTATAGCAGTTATATTCCTACTTCTTGTGGAAGAAAATCTGCTTCTTTCCATCCTGAGACATATATCTAGGAGATCCTGCATGTGCAGGGGGTTTGGACTAGATGACCTCTAGAAGTCCCTTCCAACCTTAGGCATTCTATGATTCTATGATTCTGTGATATGGTGTTCAGTTGTCCAGTGCCCAGTACCCTGTCCCCTATGGGTTTGAGTCAGGCTGGAGTCAACTGATCTTGTAACCACTTTCTAGCAACTCTGTCATGTTTTCTTTGCCTTTCTTCTGCTTAGCAGCAATGGAAATGACTTTAGCAAGTGCAGGACAATGGGCAGTCTGCCCCTTTTTGGAGAGATGGACCTGAAAACACAGTGAAAGAAATAAACTGCTGGAACTGTGCCAGAAGCAGCAGAGGATTTTTCTTCTCTTCTCCTAAACATTTTTCAAATAACATCACCAGTAAGTGTGTCCACAAAGGTACCCATGAACCTGCCCAAGTCAGACATTTGTCTCCATTAAGTCATGTGCAAAGATAAGGGCATTCCAGTAGTCAACAAGACGGCACATTGTATTTTAAAATGAAGGATTTGCAGGGGTGGCAGCTCATTTGCATGCAAGCAATGTGAATGTGGCAGAGGAGGTGTTGTAAATCACCAAAGAGCTGCTTGACAGTGCCACTCTGTGAGCCTGGTTCAGAATTATTAATTAGAGCCGGCTGAGGATGGTTTGTTTGCATATCAGTTGAGCTAAGCCACGCTGGAATCCTGGTAAATAATAAAACAGTCTGATTAGGCCTAGTCATTAATTAAGTGTCTTCGCTGTGAATAAACAGTGAAATCTTTTGGTTTGCTAGGGACCCCTATGACACAGTGATAAATATGCAATTGCAAGAGCTCCTATAATGCAGTTTGACATCTTCATCTATTAAATTGAAGGTCTCTCCCCTGTGACGATGGGTTCAAATCCCAGAGCATGATACATCTACCTAATTTTGTTCCTTAAAATATATTGCTTTGGAGGTCTCAGATAATCAGGGTTGAGAACACACTAGGAAGAAAAAAAGGGGGTAAAACTTGTTAAAACTCTTAACTGCAGTGTTCAATCATCTGCATGGGTGGCTTTTTATTGGTATAACAATGTGAAGGATGATAAAAAATCTGTTTTTATTATTATATGGATGTAAAAGTCAGCTATTATTTATTTGACAAAAAAGGTATACATTTAAAACCTAATTACGCTCGTCTCAGAGGTTGGTACTTGAATAGCTGTTTCTAGCTCCAGCGTCTAGTTGTCTAGAGTAAGACAAAGTAAAGAGATTATTTCTACAAATGCTACATTTGAAACTAAAGACAATGTTAAAGACAATTAAATCGCATAGCCAAGGGCATGAATTGATCAAAGCAGGTGCTAAGAAGGAGATTTTCTCCCCTCATGCACTGCTGAAAAATTGGTGAGGTGCAATACAGGACCTTTCATCTTCTGAAGATTTTAATATTGGCAACTTCTGCAGTCAGGATATAAGACTACTAGACAGATCAATGATCTGAGCAGACAGTGACAAGTTCTGTTTTCATGTGTAACATTCAAGTGCTGCAAGTAGTGTATGAACATGATCTCCTGGAAAATAAGATCATTTTTATTGGTTCAGTGGCAGGTCAGAGACCTACTCCATTCCCATAAAAGCTGCCAGCAGAGAGGGACAGCACAGCCTTTTTTAGGAAGAGGGATGTAGCTATCTCTTTGATGTTCTGATAGTTATAATAGACAATTTAAAGATGCTAAGATAATTACAATGCTGCGAATGAGATTTGAATAGGTGGGAGACAGATGACTCAGTGAGATCAATCTATTGATCTCAAGATATTCTAAGCATTTAAGTGCCATGCAGCAATTTAAGATAATTCTGAGTATGCACTAAATGGCTTCATTCCTACAAGTTCTCCCGTTTCTCTTATACAAAATAGAGAATGACATTGATTCTTACAGTAGCTTTTAGGAAACCAATGCTCAGCAGAGTGAGGACTAATGCTGGCAATCTTGTATATTGGTAAACAATTGGCCACGTGACAGGAAATCACTGAAATTATTGTTGGGGCAAGCAGCATTTTTCTGAAGCCTTGGATTTGCATGAACAGGGTCAAATAGGGTAAAGGCCTGAATATGAATTAGAATATAGAAAGAAGAAACAAATATATAGAAGAATAGAAATGAATATAGAAAGAAAATTTTTTTGTACTGCTGTTTTATTTCCTGCTAAGGATAGACAAAGAGACAGGATCCATAGTGGTTCTGTGATGCCCATCATCTGTGATGGACAGGGGATAGGAATGAGGAGGAGGTATGATGAGTTATTTGCAGAATCCACTTTGGATGCCTGGATTTGTCCTCCTAGGTTGTCACTTTTATCTTGAAGAGATACCCTAGCAGGTAATTGTTGGCAGCATTCCTGTGCTCTGCAGTGATTCGGATGAAGTAGCACGGGAAAGGGGTATTATCATGCATGCTGAGAGACCTGGCTCGCGCAGAGATTTGTGGCAATATTCAGTATGCTGATGTCACCCAGCTGGCACAAGGGAAGGGATTAGCCAATGTCTAGACACACTTAGGGCTTGCAGGGGAGCTGCCTACTCGCAAATGAGTCTCGAGAAGACGGCGGGAATGACGATGGGCTGACAGTTCCTGCCAGGGTCTACCTGCTGCTCGCGGATGTAAGGGAGGCAGGCAGAGAATTTAGGTGCGTTCTGTTTCCCCCTGAATGTTGTCCAGAAGAGCTGTTTTAGTCTGTGAGGGAGCAGAATGCACTGTTCTTTTCTTCTGTCAGTTTCCCATTACTACCTGTGCCTCTACTGCCTGGAGATATGGCTGCCATAATTTTCCCTGATAACCCGCATTGGAATCCAGTGTTGCTTTTATCCGTGGTTTCAACAACCTGCAGAATAGCCTGCCCCAGGTTATGATTAACTGGTCCCTTTGGGCTGGAGCTCCTTTGCTATAAAAGCAGGGACCTGCTGATGGAATAGGCAACCCTGAGTTGGGCATTTATCCTCCTTCTAGGACCTTGGGCCTGCAGCAGCCTTAAGTTATTAAGCCCTTGGCCATATCACAAACCATGTCCTTTTCTCTGCCTTCTGCAGAATGAATAGCCAGAGAGCTGGAGAGGCTGGGGTTTGTTTTATTGTCTCCTTATCTTGCTTTGTCAGGTGGGATGATCTGTCCTTTTGTTTGTGGTTTGAAATATACCTTCCACTCAAAACAGGGAATCACCTCTAAACAACCTTTTACAGAGCTAAAGAAATATGCAATTTAGGAAGTCTTTCTTTCCACATATAGATCAGTTAAGGTACATTTCAGCTCTCATTAAAACTGATGGAAAGCCTCCTAGGAACTCTAGTGGTGTGGAATCAGGCCTATTAATTATTATATTTCCCACATTCTGGCGCTACATACCAATGCTGTACAATCATCACAAAATTTACCACCGACAGCGTGAGAGTTCATGATAACTTTATTTGGTTGATGGAACAAAATGGCATTACAGACAAATTTCAAGGTAACTCTTGCACACTATTGCAGCAATTAGCGTTGTATCACTTCAGCTTGATCATCCTACCTATGCAATCAAGAGCTTCCGCTGGCATCTCTGAACTTAGTGTTGTCAGGAAACTTGTGCAATTGAAACTTGTACACTGGGGGTCTGCAGTTTGCTTTTCCTACACAGATAGGTCTTCCAAGAAAACAAGGAAGTGTCATTCACTACAATAACTGTACCTGGCAAAAAGAGAGCAGGGGTCTCTCCTGCTCTGTGTAACAGACCACACACTTGGCACACTAACAAAGGGAAAGCATGCACTGCACTGCAGAAAGCACCACAAAAAGTGCGGAATTTATTTTGTTCCCTAGACCAACTTCTCCTCCCCTTCCCAGCCCTGTCTTTTCTAGTAGAAAAGATTTCTAGCCTCCCTGGCTGGGAGAATAGCTTTCCTAATGCAAATGACGCACAGTTTTGTTGAATTCCCAGCCAACCAGACAGGGAAAAACAAGCCTAGAGAACCAGATCCAAATCTCTCTCAAGCAGTACAGAGACTTCCATTGACTTCAGTGGTTGATCAGAGGCGGAAAGAAGTTTTCACCTCCTTTAGTCACATTAATGGAGGATACTTCTGATTCCTAACAGCTATTTAAACACATATCTGTAAAAAACTACAGAACGACATCCTAATTACATCCATCAAATGTGCCCATCTAGTGTGGCTGGCACATCCTTTTAAATAGATATTGCATAGGAAGTTGCTCCTGGAACACATGCTCATTCTAGCAGCAGTAGCAAGGGTCATTAAATACAAGCCAAGACGTCTGGGTCTGGCGGTGTTTTCTTTGTTTGACAATAACCTGCAGGAGAAGAAAATAAAATAAAATAAAAAAGACCTTTAAAATGCTACAGATAAAAGCAACCCAGGCCAATGGAAAGCCTTCAGTTACCGCCCTGCTGTACAGTATCGATGCATTGGGTGATTTAGTTCGGACCTATTAGCTTACATTTTCCTAAAATTAATCTCATTTTTTTTCCTGTTCATGTTTCTAATCTCTAGGCCCTTTTGTATTATTTATCTGTCCTCTCTCATGCCTGCCAATTTATTACCATCTGCAAATTTCATTAATGCATTTCATTTACTCTCTCTACTATCACATAAAGGAGGATAATGAATTAGTCCCCAATTCTGTAGAGGGATGGGGTATAAGACTGGTCCTAAAATGTCCTTACTGCTATGCTTTAGGCATCTCTCTTAAGACTGACCTTTTCAAGCAACATCATTGACTATAGTCAAGATACCTCGGTACGTTTTCATCCACTTGCCAATATTCAAGCATGAACCAGCTGAATTAATTTTGAGAAGAAAGGTGAGCTCCAATTCTACCTACTGTGGGCGTTAGTGCCTAAAACTTTGGATGTCCCAGAAAGAAATGCAATCCGATGGACTGCAATCTGATGGGTAATTTAACACTGTGGACGTTCGAGTTAGTTAGATACCACCTACCTAACCTATGTTAGGGAGCTTTCAGGGTAAGTGATATCTAACTAACTTTGCAAAAACTGTTTTGCAGGCTCCAAGGTGGCCTTTCAGGGCAATATTTCCTGCCCAAAGGCTTACTGCAGCTTAGGTTCCACCAACAGAAGCTCCTCCATTGCCAGTATTCCCCAAATGGCCCTGAAAGGTAAGGGACACTGCATGCTCTTGCTGCAGCAATTGTGACATAATGTAGTGGCTAGAGTATGCCCAGAAAAAGAGAAGGATATAGATTTCAGGCCCAAAAAGTCCTGTGAGAGGCTGAACATCGTGTTTTTCAGTTGGAAATATTTTTAGGAACTAAAATGATTTTAGCAATTCTAAATCAAAAAGCAAAGTTTGAAAATAGCTGGATCGAGGCATTAAGACCAATACTTTTTTTTCTGACATTCAAAAATAGTAAGATTTGGGATTTTCATCATGATTTTGATAATATTTTCTTGGGTGGAGAGGGAATCTCAAGAATTACTGAAGGTTTTCCACCTCTTTTATTTTGATTAATTATTCCTTCTATTTTGTTCAGTGTTTTAATCTCCAAGAAAACACTTTAATCCAGCTCCCATATATTTATTATGCCACAGTGCTTCAAAAACTGAGACATCTATTTGTGTGAAAATCTATGTGTATGACTGTGTTAGCAAGTACGTACGTTTATGAGTAGCTGTATGTCTGGAGCCAGTGGCCTCAGAAACAATAGGAAGACATAACTGCATTCAGAAAAATATAGAAAACTTACTCTGAAGTCACAGTGAGGGGGAGATGCAATCTGTTTCATAGTACACTTGCAAAAATATTTATCCTGTAATATAAATATCATAAAACACTGTAGTATAAATAAAACAATTTGCAAAAAAAGAAGCCCAATGAATTAAACAAACCTCATTTTATCTAACAGTAGTAAAATAAGATGTACATTTTGGGAACTGAGAAAAGAAATTAAGCACACTTGGAAAATCCAACAGCATGAAACAGTCATGATCATTTTTCAGACAAACTTCTCTGATCCTCTGAGATCTCTTGATTTTGCTAATATGTGTATACTTAGAAGCTGTGCTTATGAAGGAATATAGGCTAGTATTTTGAGAACCAAAAGAGAAACCAGATAAACCCTGAGGAGGCAGGAAGACCCACTCTTTAGAGTGGTATCCCGGATCACTGCCAACAGCACTTTGTGGCAATTGATGAAACATTTCTGGTGTGCCAGAAAGGGGAATCAGGCCTGCTGTTGATGTAGAAGAAGCAGAGGAATAGATTGATTTGAATAGATTCAACAGATACAGCTTTACCAGGAGCTTTGCCACTGTTAAACGGGTAGCAGAAGTCCTTCCTGAAATATGCTTATTTATCATAAGTTAAACTTTTCATCATAGGGCTTCATTCAAGTTCATTCTTTTGCATACAAGAGGACAGAAAGGAATCATATAGGAAGCATGCAACAGAGCCAGCATCCTCCTTTATTATCTGTACTGTCAAGTGTTCATCTGCCTGTGAGCCTCTATCAGTTGGAATGGTTTCTTAAGGGACTTTCTCCTATGGGCTTTCACCATATGTCTCTTTTTAACCACATCAGGGTTGGTGCAAATGTCTGACCTGAGTCAGATGATCAACCTGCTTTGACAATGACCTCTGGAGCAGATTATTATGAGACAGAAAGTCACTGATCAGACACAGCAAGAATTTCCAAGAATTTAATCATTTGTGTAGTCTGGAAGCATCATGAAAATGAGCATCTGTTTAACTGCAAAGATTTAAGTTGCCCTTTCTGTGGTGTCGTCCTGGATTACACACACTAGATGTGAGGCATGCCCCACAGACCATATGCTTTTGACCCTCTGCTGTGAGAGACAGACTTACTATCGGCTCCTAGGAGAAAATGCGTCTTGCACAAAACGGGGGGGAAAGGTAGGGTTGAAATTCAGTGGAGTGTCCTATTTTTAGAGCAGTTAAATCTGGGTGTAGAACTTGTTATCCTGCTGCTTATATGCCATTTGGGATACACCAGACTAATTATGAAAAGATGTTATTCCATGCATGAGGGGAAAATTAGCACCTGTGACCAGGCGGTTGTAATGTGGTTGGGAGAAAACCTACACAATTTTATTTGCAATAACAGGACTCAGTGGCTATCTCAAGAAATATTATGTGTACCAGCTTTCTTGGTTGACTTGTATTTCCATAATTGGAAATCTTCTTGTTTAGGTAATAAAGTATTTGCATTTACTTCTCAAGTGACTATCAGATCTCCTGCAGGTGATCAGAACATTTTTGCATGAGAAATACAGACAACTCTAGGGCTTTTCCAGAGACCCTGACTTGTCAAAGTTAAAATCTGACATCCTGAGTACGTATGAGATGCAATAAGTAGTCTGCTTGCAGTCTAGTGTAACAGTTTGATGTATCTGGGAAGACAACTTTGGAATGCTCTTTTTTTTTCTGATGCAATAATGCAATATAATAGTAGAAAAGGACTTATCTTTATAATATAGAATCTTACTGGGCTTTTAGCAAACAGTGAAACATTATAACAAATAAAAATGACAGGCAAGGTAGAAAGAAACCTTGGCTTTATCATGAAGGTCAGTCAGCATCAATGATTTCTGTTAAGTAGAAATATGATTGATTATATGCCTTGGGCCTGATCCTGTATGGTGATATGAACCTCTTATTTTCATACTAGACTCCTTCTGTCTTCAGTGGAGTTGAAGACACTCAGCACCTTGGGTATGGCATCCATTTGTAGTAAGCAATAATGAAGCTGGCTGAAGTAGAACTGACAAGCACAAGCATTTTGAAAGTTAACAAAGTGTCCATGAATCCAGAAACTAGTTTATCCCCAGTTCCTTAAAAACGAGTAAGATTTTGAATCAGCTCCGGTCAGAAACTCTATTTTAAAACAAAGCAAAACAAAACATCTTTCTTTCATTTTTGAGTTATGATTTTATTTTATTTTAATCTGTTTTATTTATGTGCGTGTGTATGTGTTAATTGCATAAAGCAAATCCTAACATAACAGTGGAAGAGGGAGAAAGAGAATTCTTGGGGATGCACGAGTCATCCTGAATGAAGAAACTGTGGTTACGTTTGGAAGACTTAAGAATTGCATAAGACCTTCAATAGAGCAATCACCTGTGTACTTTATTGCATGCTACAAAATGCTTACCTTTCGATGAAAGAAGGGAAGGACACAGTGATACAATTTCTTCTCGAATTGATGGCAAATAAAGCCTTTCTACTTCTATATAATGAATTTGATTACACAGGTTTAGCCTTTTCCTCACAAAATTCATGACCACTGAGCAACCAAAGAAGGAAAAGGATTTCTAAGGAAAGGTACAATTTTAAATATTATGCCACTGAAAAACACTATGCATTTTAGACAGGCATCTAAAATGCTGTTTACACACTGTGTGATGCAGAGATACATGTTTTACTGACTATTTAAAGTCACTGTAATCAACAATAAACCATTAAAATTATGCTTCAGGGACTGTAGGAAAGAAAAAGGCTTTCTATCATTTTTATCTCCCTGATTTACATATCTACATAAATATTTGGAGTTTCTGCACACACACAAAAAAGCAAGGGGAACAGCTAATAAAACAGGTGTAGTATTATTGAATATGCCTAAGACCACCTCACCTGTATGACCTGTTGTTTGTGTCAGATCCATTCGCCTGCATTAGCAATACAAATTGAGACAATGGGAGCTTGCCACAGTAAGACTCAAAATGAGTAAATTTCCTACTAGACATAATTTGAATTTAATGATTTGTCCATGAAATAAACAAAGCATCATAAAAAAAGAAAGTTTAATGATTCACAGTGAATCAAGAAAATATATGATGTGCCAAAGAACACTTTAATCTTAACGGACTCCTGTCTATACTTGCTGCGATATTGTCAGAAGAGCTGAGTTCATCATGCTACTTTTTCAGTAACATCATGATGCAGACTTTTAACTGGAACAATCAATTTTGATTGCTGTTTCCCATTGCTTCATAGTGGAGGGAAAAAAATGTGTTTTGGTGGTGAAAATTACTTTGCAATCTTTCCTTCTGCTTTGCAGGTGATCTGTGTCTCTTCACTTATTCAGTGAGGAAAAAGGAGTTTATCCTGCTTGTTGGTTCAGGTGTAAATCCAAATTTCCCCAGAGCAATTAGAGAAAAAAAGAAATTTTTCCTGACTTGGTGAAGATAAATGTTTTTCTCTTCTAAAACCAATCTTAGGTATTCATACTACCTAAGTATTAACTACCTAAGATTATTTAGGTATTCGTGCTTGGCTTAACTACAATAGTACACTATGATGCTCTTCTTAAAGTAAAATGAAACTGATTATTTCTTTCACCTCTGCACAATGTCACATCAATTTCTTTCTACTTTGTACTTTCTTTTTTTTTTTTTTTTTTTGTACTATGGAGCAGTGTAATTCAAATCTACTCAGATTTCTGTCTTTGTTGTAAATTAATCTTGCCAATGCATGCCTGCCACTTGAACCAGGCTGTATCTTCCAGTTCTTCAGTAGCCTGCATAACATCAAAATGCTACTCCTACTGTGTGCTGCTGTTTCTCACCTGGATTGTGATGATATAAAAAAAAACAGAGGAAAAGGTAAAATGCCAAAAAGATATTTTGTGCTGTTTTCTTAGCTTGTTCTTACCCCTCTCCAGCTCAAAAACCCATCTGCAAGAGCTCTGTGCTATCATGGTCTGTGAGGATGGGTGACAAGAAAATCTATTTGTCTTGCCTGAAATGACAGTTTAAACATCTAGTCTTTTTTTTTCTTTTTTTTTTTAATATGAGTCCTCTTATTGATATAATGGGCCTGACTTTCCTCTCAGTTACCTAAATATAATCAGGATTAGCTTCTTGAAATCAAACCATCTTAAAGCAGAATCATGCCCATTTTCAACTATGTTGCTAAGGTGACAAACTTATCTTCAGCAATTATGTTTTCGAGTATTAGATACTGTGGGTTAGATGGAGAACAGAGACAATATTCCTGTGCCATCTGTATCCTCTTACTGTCAGGATTGTGATCCCCAGGAACTTTATCAGTGCTTTAAAGGTCAGAGATAAAAAAAAGTGCTAGTTTGGACAGGTCAGAAAACTTAGTTTAATCAACTCTGAAGAAAAAAGAGCCCCCAAGGCCATGCTAGCCCAAAAGAGCAAAGGGGTAAGCCTAAAGAAGATGGCACCAGTGTGGAAAAGTCCTTGGTCATCACACTAAAGCTGAGATTACTCCCAAACTCTCCCAGCAGAGGCTATGGAGATATGGTGGAGCTCTTTCCACCATAGGCTGCTGCAAACTAATGCCTCAGCAGTCCTGGTTTACCATAAGGACTCCTGAAAACCATTTTCAGGATACTGTGGCTTGTGCTAGGGGAGTGGGCAACAGCAGACAAGAACTGGAGGAATGCAAAGGTGGCTTAAGATGATATTTGCACACATGTAGCTTCTGAATCCTGCTGAGCATTTATTGGTGCTATTTTTGATCTGTTTTTCATACTATTCCTAGAAGAGTTTTTTCCCAAGATGGGTATTTCTAGGAATTAAACTGTAGCCCATTTAGTTCCAATGCATCCACCTTAAGCTGCAGGTAATATATGTCTCTAGAATAAAGGCACAGAATTTGTTGTAGGGCTGTGGAGGGAGGAAAAAAGAGAGATGTCAGTTTTAACTGTCACTGATATTTTTCCTATCTTTAATGTATCTCTGTGAAGTTTCCCTTATGGTAAACCTTTCAAGAGGAAAAGCTAGTTTGCTACTGCAGAAGGATTTAAAATCACCATTTATTTGTCCTTCCTTTTTATATAGATACAAATGACTACAAATGATGAGTCAAATGTCATCAGTGACACTTGGATCTATGGTTCTGCATTAATCTTCAGCTTGGCAATTTTCTTCCCTTCTTCCTTCGAATTTGCTTCATCTGCAGGGTTATCCCCTCCTCAGCTGTTTAAGAGGGAGATCAGTTACCCAGCTCCAACTTCTCTGCCGTAATCCCTCTATTTAAAGGTGAGATAATCAGCTTTTGTTTGGTTGACTTGGACCTAAGACAATTTCTGGACTAAAAACAAAGACAAGCCTACATGGAGAGAATACAGGGTGTCTACTTGCCTGCAGAGAAAGGAGGTGGCCTTTTATTCTCTTTCCAACACTCGAAATTCTCATGCCCTGCAAACCCCAGTGGTATAACTTTGAGCACTGCTCAGACACAAATGTTCCTATTAGTAACTGAATACCATTTGGACAGCAGGCTCAGAAAGGTGCCAAAATATCTGGCATGGGTGATGATCCCAAGAGAGAAAGAGAACAAATACTTTCTTCATCAAGGGATGGCACACAAGATTATTGCTTGGGGAGCAGCTACCTTTCAGTTTCTGTTGACTGTCGCTTTTCTTTCAGGATTTTGTATGTGCACTTTGGAGGAAGTGCAAGATCCTTGCTCTTTCTTTCTTTTGGGAAGGGGAAGCGAAATATAATGCTAGCAAAAAACCACTAGACATAAAACTATTGAGAACAAAGTGTTTTATACCCACAGAAGTTCTACAGCACAGGCAGGAGGAATACAAGCTAATTCTCCTATCAAAATGTTTCAACACCATGGGGACATTTCCCCTGTGTGGTAAAAGAAAGAGACACTTTTCCTATATCTCTTCTGCTTGGATCTTTCTTCTCTAGTTGCACATAGGAGCAGACAATGGGACTCGGAGCCGAGCTCTTCCGCAAAAGAAAACACGGTCCCTCAGGAGCTATACTTCAGTATTTCAGTCTGATATTCTGGCTCACAGGGAAAAATAAAAAATAAAGACTATCAGGTAAAATTTCCTCAAGGCAAAGGGGAACCTTTTCAGGAAAAGTCAATGCAGTGCTGAACTAACTGGAGATGAGCAGTTCTGTTATTCTCAAGCAGAGGTTCACTCTGCAGTTCTATTTCACGCTTTTGGTGTTTCAGGTTTTCAACTCTATTTGGGAATAAAAAACACTAATATATCAGAAGTTCAATAAGACATCAATTCCCATTTTAGGGCTGGATTAGAAAGAAGGCCCTGAAGAAGAAAGCTTCTGTGCAATGCATTTCTCTAGTAAACTGCAGGGTCTCGGGGAAGAAATAACTTTGTGTCCCTGATGCAGGATTCCTTGTTTTGGTTGCGTCCAGTAGAAGTTACCAAACAACAAACATTCTGGCTCTCCATGTCAGCACCCTCTCATCTGCAACTACCAGTGACTAAGGCAAAGCACATCTGGAATCGCCAAAGAACAAGGGAGTGTTTCTGAATACTTGTGTTAGTAAATTAGTCAAAGATGGGAGAGCAACACTGGTCAGAGCTGATCTTTCCTGTGAACCTCTATGGGACAGAGACCACAATGGTCCCCTGGAAAATGATCCTGGTAGAAGGTCCAGGTTCCTCAGTGTTCCTCCACCCTGATATAGGAACCTACTGGTGGTCAGGTGTGTGAGGGCACGAAGGTGGCTGGGAAGGATGTAGGAGAGGACTTCTCTGAAGGGATGGGTCAGAGGGCTGTGACCTCCAAACTGCATCATTGCAATCATATGGCTGCACTGTTGCAGATTCAAACTTGGCAAATGCAAAAGTTAAGGTTCCTATGGCAACAGCTTTCTCTACTGCAATTCATGCCCTGTATACTTATCATACATATTTAGCATCAAAGAGGAATATATTACATGACACATTTAACAAAGGAAAGAAAAAAAAAAAGAAAAAGAATAGAAAATACTCCAACTGTGGAATGCAGCCAAGTTAAAAATTGCTAGAGAAAACTGATTTCTGTACTGCTTGACCTTTTCTATTTTAACTGTAAAACTTTATGGTTACATTAACAAAGATTTGTGCTTATTATACTCTGCCACATCCCACAGATGGTAAGGGCATTGTCCAAGCAGAAGAAATGTTCTGTTCCCTTGATATTGTCTATTTCAACAAAGTCAAGGTTCATTGCCATTTTCCACTGGTGGGCTTAGCTTTATTTGTAGTTTTGCTGGGACAGAAGTTAATTGTTAGTTAAGCAGTGAAAAATTCAGTGATGCAACGTGAGTGCAGCCAACTGCTTTAGTCAGTTTTTGAGTTCCCGAGTCTCTCAAAAATATAAGGAGAATCAGATGAGATTTTATTATTTTTGTCTTTTAGTTTTGACAGAGAAATGCTTTTCTTGTCCATTCATGATATATTCAGGAATGGCCCTATGAGCTCATCCCAACAGTTCAGCTGCTGCAGCTTCCTGCTATCAACAATGACTGACAACCAGCGCCTGGGGAAGAGTATAAGAGCAAGGCAAACATGTAAAGAGATTTCCCCAGAAGTTTCTCTCAGCCTCAAGCAAGCTTAGCTCAGAAACTTCTGAACCAGAGACTTTTTTTTCCTATTCTGAACCTGTCAAATGATAGAATCATTTAATGCAAAATGCACCAGAAATGATAATGGGCTGAAAGCAACCCTGAGAGAAGTATGTATCATTCTCTGCATTTACATGGAGTTACTGCAAGGACACAGTTGTGCTACTTGACTTATTTCTCACCTGATATCCCTGAAAATATAAGCCATTTCATGGAACCTATGCCAAAGTTCATAATGAGGAAAAGTAAAAGAAGAACCCATCAGATATTCCAGACTTTCCATCTCCATGCACTTGTGTCCTTGTTGACAACTGTTCAACATCAACATAAACGATTGTCAGATTGGGTTAGTACTGTCTTACACTCATTAACTCCATACCTGACGTAACGCTGTCCATGTCAATTGATGAGGACAGATTTGTCATAGCCACGACTTGTAGTTGTTTGATACCACAGCCTATTACTTCACAAAGCACAAGACTGTGCTGAATAGCACTCATGCTGGAATGCTGCCTATAGAATCATTATGGTTGGAAAAGACCTTCAGGATCATGAAGTCCAAGTGAGAGAAAAAAAAATCCTAAAGAGAAAAAAAATCAGGTCCTCCTAAAAAGTGCCAGGGAGTCCGTAATTCCACAAATTTCATTAACTTCAGTATTGTGTAAGAGTAAGGGAGTAGATTTTTAGAGCTATTATGACAGTTTTATGCCTTTATCAATAATGATTTCCCCTTACAGGACTCTGCCTGGTCAGATTACCCAAAACAAGTATGTAGTACCTGCCATGTTCTATACCACCCCACGAGAAGCACAACGGGTATGAGTGTACATGACTCTGTAGGTAACTTATACCAAAGGGTGCAAAGATTTATTGACCTGCTATTTACACATGGTTCCACTGAAAGTGAGATTCAGGCATTTCCTACACAAGAGCTTTGCTGTTAGACTGTTATGTGTCCACTTGGAAGTACAAAATACGTAATCATGCTAACTACCATGTCCGAAAACGGCTGTTAAGTAAGAAAAAGACTTAGAAATACAGCCCTAAGTATCATCATATACTTTGTGAGCAGATTCTTAGTGTAGAGTTATGATCATTGTATGCAACAGTTATAGTGCAGTTTATTTCAAAGACACATTTTAAAACAACATCTCGTTTAATGGGCCCATAACATCTCTAAAGGAGAAATGTTAGAGCTATTTAATATCGAAGAAAGAACATAGATGTGTACATGCTGATACAAAGGTTTTCTTTGCCCTAAGGCTCTCAGGCTGAGGTTTGGAAGTGTCTGAAAACGTCCACTTTTTAATTAAAGCAAAGATAAACATTTCTGTATGTGACTGATATGATTAGCCTTCAAAGATAAACTACTCTCATATACCTATACTCAAAAAAAAGTTACCTAAATTTCTTGGTTTGCCAAATTTAACATAAAAGATTATTTTGGAGTCATACGTGAAGTTAAAAAAATGTTTGTGTGACAATTTGGGAAAGTTTGAGAGTTCTTTGATAAAATATTGTTTTTTTGCCTTAGTGCCCTGATTCAAACATATTGGCATTTTTTTTCTATTCTTCACAGACAACATGTATCTTTCTTTGCTAGTGTTGGTCAATATTACCATTTAATCCACTTGCCATATACATAAGGAATATCTGCCACCTCTCAAATCTCAGGCATATGTTGTATGTTCCCTAATGACCGCCATTACTGCAGCTTCTAACCTAAGAAAGAAACACTTTCTTCTTCCTTTCCTTACAAGCTTCCTTGATAAATTGCAGTATCATCTCAACTACATGACCCTGCCAATCGTATGATGGTCATAAAGAAAAACATAGTTTTTCTGACCTAAGAAAACAGGAAACCTACATAGCCTGGCTTCATCCCCTTTTCCACATCAAGTCTAAAGAAGAAAGCACAGATCCCAGCAGTGGCCCCATGGGATTCAACGGGGTCTTTTCTTCTAATCATGTATTAAACCACGTGAGGGGATCTCCCTTTATCCCATCCCCATTTAATTTCTTTAAGAACCATGTGAAAAGCTTTTCAAATACCCACTCTAACAGCCAGCACACCCTTAGCCTAATTCTCATTAACTCCTTCAAAGGATGCTAATGGATTTGTGAGGCATATTTTCTCCCTCCAGAATGATGTGTTTACCATTTCTATTTTATATGATCTGTACCAATTTGTCTGGTACAGAAATCAGTTTTACTGATCAGTAGTTTTTTGGCTGTATTCTTAAAACCATTTTTTTTTTTTCTAATAGCATCACATTTTGCCACTTTCTATTTCACTGCTCTTAAGGCTGATTTCAAAAATTAGCAGTTTAGTAGTCTCATATCTTAGCTTTTTTATAATGCTTGACTGGATGCTACCTAGTCCTTGAGATTTTCTACTGTTCCTTTTTTTTTAATTGCACTGAAAATCTCTTCTGTTGACACTTCAATTTGAGACTGTTCTTCAAACTTGACCCCTGCAAAGAATGTTTCAGGTGTGGAAGCCTCTGTAACCTCTTCTGAAGAGAACATGATGCAAAATATTCATTTAGATCTCTTGCCATGGCCCTAGATTCCTTGAGTATTCCATTTTCACCTTAATCATCTCTCAGTCCAATTACTTTCTATCAGACTTCCTGTTGCTGAGAAAGTTCCTATTAGTCACTTCTATGCCTTTAGGAAGTTGCTTTTTAAAATCCTTTTCCAGTTTGCTTCATTAGAGATCTACATTCAGCTTGGATGAGTTTAAGTTGTCTTTTATTTTCCTCATTTGGACAGGATTTCCACTTTCAAATGGATGCATACTTTATTTTTAATAGTCTCCTTTATTTCATTGCTGGTTTTACATTTTTATCTTCTTTTTTTAATACGCATGCTATCCTGACTTTCAGATTTTAATAAAGCACACCCGCACACCTCTACAAATTATTTTGCCTGATTCTTTTAGCTTTGTTACTTTTTTGTTGGTGGTGGTGGGGTTTTTTTTGTTTTAATTTGCATATGACATGAGGAACTTTTTTGTGTGTTTTCCCATTTTGTGATATGTGAGTTAACTATTTGCAGTTTTATCCAGGACCTGTGCAGTTTTATCCAGGACCTGTACACTGATTCAGAGAAAAAAAAATTCTTCTCCTTCTTAGTTTCAGATTAGTTATTCCTAGAAGCAAACATTTATTGGCTCCAGTAGGGCCAGGGTTTGTACCTCGGACTCCAAAGACATTAGTGCTAGTGGAAGTCATCTAAGGTTTGAGTTTGCTTTGTGCTACCCTTGGAAAAGGCACACACTTTCCTGTGGTTTTGTCAACTTATCTGGAAAAAAAAAAAGTCATTTGCCAACCTAAAAAATAAAGTCAGACACTGGGGGCAGCAACATCACTTATCTAGAAAACCGAAAAACTGACTACTCTCATTTCCTTAATCGTCTACAGTTACCTGTCATGGGGAGCAACCAAAGTAAACCAAACCCTGAAAGCAGGTAAGTCCCCCTAATAAGCCAATGCATTTAGCTGAATTCCCATGTTTGTCTCCTAGATCCAGAAAAGTTCATAATGAGCTGTGCAGCAGCAAAGTGATGTATAACCCAAACTGGCCAAATTTCATCTGGCTCAGCCTGTCTCTCCATTGTTTTGGGATAATGCCTCCAAATCTGTGGCCTGCCACGACAAAAGAGGTGGCCAGGCAGTATCTTTGGCAGGAGGTCCCTGGTGTCAGCCCAGAGCCTGGGACGGGAGCCACATGGCTTCTCACCCCAACTGTGTGGCTGGCTATATCAGCACATCCCTTCGACTCCCCACAAGGGCTCCCTTTTCTGCGTGCCTCACCATCAGGCCTGGAGCGGGATGCTGAGCTCTGGGCGGATCTCCAGATTTTTCAGTTCAGATTCAGATGCAAGTAAGGCTGAATACAAGTGCCACAAGGACAGCCATTCACCTTGAAGCTTCACAGCCGGACCAAACAGCTACCACAGTACTCTTGCCAGCAGCCTGGGAAGGATCTTTTCACAAAAACCAAAGAGTGTGTCACGCTGTTTGGCCTCCACGGGTCGCTTTGAACCCTGAGAGCTTCTTGGTAGCAATACTCCCACTGACTGAACTACAGTTGGGTGTCACCACTCATCCCTCAAGGTCTTTCAATGTACAAAAAGGATGCAATCTGTCACGCTCTTCTATACTCCTGCTTGTCTCACAGACAGCTCCACTTTTCTATGCCTTAGAGAACCCCATTTCATACATTTTTAAGGCCAGAAGAGACCAGCATGTTCACCCATCATTCCAAGCATTATCCTTCAAAAACTGGGCACAGATGTGACCCTGGCATGGAAGCTTATTTTGAGTCATTTTTCATAGCTGCTTCTCTGTCTTTGTTTGACTGAGGTGAGAAATTATCAAGTCAAAACTGCTTTTCATTTCCATCTTATCTCATTAAAGCATTTGTCTTTTGGGGTGACAGCAAAGGTAACCCCAGTTCTTGTATTTATGAAGGTGAAGGGATTTAAGGAACTGTTGTCTGATTTGAAGAATAATTTAGGCCACTTTAAAAACCTTATCATGGTGATGGAAAATCTTCTCATTTTATGTCTTTTTTTTTGGTAATAGTTTACTTTAAAAACATTCTGCCTGTATTATTTTCAGCTATCAGAAGTAATCAGCAAGGTATAGGCTAAACTCTGATACAGGGAAATGGCAGTAAATGGAGAAAATGAGCATATACTATGTCAATAGTGAGCCCAAGAAAGGATTGCAGTGATAAGGGGAGATGAGCCAAATAATTTATTTCACCTTATCTTCTCCTGGTAATAAAATAAAAAAGGACAAATAACAAATAATTGTTTTTTTTGTTTTTTTTTTTTTAAGAATGAGCTATTTGTATGCCTTGCCCTTCCATCCTCATAGAAAGTTCTCATCGGTAAAGCGAAGACTTCACACTTGAGTTCACGCTATTTCTTCCAATAGACATTTGACTGTATCTGTGACACATGACTAGAGAAGCAATTCAATGTCTAAAGTTTAACCGTCTGTATCATAAAAAAACACGTTGTATGCAAGCAGTCTCATTTAAAGAAATTGGACTGTCTTCATGAGTGAAGGTCCTGTGGATCTGTAGAAAAGCAGTGTCAGGAGACAGGCCACAAAGTGAACTAACACAAGCAACCTTCAAGTCACTATGTTCTTGAAAGCTCCAGTATGACTTTTCTTGCACTTCTGCCTTGATTTTTTTATTCTTTCTGTTGACAGAGAACATCCATAGCCAGTGGTCTCCACCAGACAAGCTGAACAAATCTCACCCACCATTTTAAAGAGAGAGGGTCGGTGCATTTCTGTTTCTGCGGGTATGTTCATGAAAACAGAGATATGATCTCAGCAGATAGAGATATCAGCAACATCACAGGATAACACCATGAATTCACCATAAACTGGTGAAATCTGTGCAGAATTACTGAGCACACTGCGGAGCACACACTGCAGAGCATCGGTTCTAACGGTACCCAGACTAACCACACAAAAGGGACCTTTGAGCTCGTTGCAATGACACTCCTGATGACAGTGTAGGTGCTTTTTACAGCTATGCACATTAGTATGGTGAGACATGAAGCAAAGTAAATAAATATTAGCCAGCCAGTTGAAATGGGTTGTAATGGCTACTAATTATGTAAGTCAAATAAAATAACTGATGTTTGAATGAGTGACCTTTAATTTCCATAACTCAAAGAACATCCATTTGCTACAGCATTCACATCTTGGTTGCTGACACATGGCTAAATTCACTTGATTATACACAAATTCCTCTCTGTCTGCTATAGCTTAGAATCAAGAATTTTTCAGCAAAGTTTAACCCTATAATACAGACTTGAAGAGAGTTTCTGTTTGCATATTTTCCTATGTCTGATGTTTGAGAGCTGCGTTCCCTTCTATATAATGTTTTATGAAGGAAGAGCAAATGTTACCATCAGAGTAATAATAAAATATTGTATTATATATATATATAGTATAATAAATAATATATATATAAAACATATAAAATAATAACAAGTGTTGTTATTTCAAAGAAATAACAACAGCTATAAGCCATGTCATGGATCTTGTGGAAATAATTGATTTAAAGCACAGCAATTGTCAGCAACCAAAACTGTGCAGTTATTTTGTAGACCTGAATTTCCTGCTGAGAAACAATTTACAACAACAAACTAATTATTTCTCAGAGTTGTTAACAAGCCAAACTATTAATTTATGTATGCATTTAAAAATTACTACATAGAAAGGTGTTCAGTGAGTAAATACTGATCTCACTTATAGGGGGTAAATTGTCACTCACTCATATAAAAAATACTGAGAAAATTCCTGTACTATTTAAGAAACTTAAACATAGACACAGTAGTTCAATCACAATAGGACATCAACAGCTAGAACATGGAGTGTTTTTGCATCCATACCATCCACATCAGTATAAATTCTTTGAGTACCGATTATATATTTATGACCAGATTAACCACTCTCAGACTTACAGAATTAATGACATTTTATTTTGCATGTTATTACTTTTGGATTCTATTGACCAGAGAGTGAAATGTGTGTAGAAATTATTAAAATTAAACCACACCTGAGTAACATTCAACCAAACTGAAGACCTCTGAGAGGACATATTTCTGTCCACACATTATTGACAGTTACAGAGGGAGTAATTTATCTTATTTTTGATGCTTTTCTAGTTTTTTAATATTCATGGTAAACAGGATCAACTTTCTGGTATGGTCAGGAGCCTGCTGAAGACCTCAGAATGCAAGGAACAGATAGATACCAAAAATCTTTGTTTTTCACTGCTTAGATAATGTCTGTGGACTTGGCTCACACATTAATGCACCTTAACATTATACAGTTTTTTAGGGATGTGAGAACACATCTTAGCAACAGAAGGATGTAAGCTTTGTTTTAGCTCTATATGAGTGTGAATTTCATCCTCGTGCACATAAACAGTGGAAAAGACTTCATGTGGAGACCTAGTTTAAGTACTGGAAGAAGGCTCCGTCAAAAATTGAGCCATTAAAAGGAGGTACATGACCTTAAAACTTAGCCAGTTTAGAGAAAGTATCTTTCCATTAAGTGAACAGCTGGATGAATGCAGAGAAATATAGTCATTTTTCTTGGAGATGGATTTATAACTACTAATATTTTCATGCTAGCATTATCTTCATGTAAATGTGGTATGTTTTATGATGTACCATGGTTTTATATGCATATTTCACTCCTGTTATTCCTTGAAAATAATAAAAAAAAATATCAAATACCGAGTAAAAATGTGGAGTGCTGAACTGGATTTACCTGAAATCCTAGCAAAATGTGTCAAGAGCTTTACCAAATAATAAAGAAAAGCCTTAAAATGTAAACCTGTACTCAGCAAAGTCGCCGACTGAATGTTATATACTGATGAAAGCAGAACATGGAACTTGTATCCAATCATTATTCAACATGCTTGCATCTTTTGGGCAAATGCAAAGCTTTCAGACACCATAAAAAATGAAAATGTAATGACATCAGCATGCAAAATAAAACCTTAGTATAAGATAAAATATATTCCAAACATTGCAATTATCTGAGAAGTAGAATAAATCACTATACAAATAATTTATATACTTTAAATATCATAAAAAAGGCCATTAACAAACAAGCAGGAAACTGGCAGCTTGACCATTTTATGATACTAAATAGGACTGCAATAGTGTGATTTTAACTTCACTTAAGACAATGACAAACCATTTTTGATTTTAGTTGGGAGTAATTGAAGCATCAATAATTTTTCATTAAAAAGTATTTTTCTTCTTCAATACAAAAGAAATCAGAAAGTCTCAGGAGTACAGACATACAGACGTTTGTCCTGGTCCAAGTATGCTTCACTTATATGAGATTAGCAGAATAATTTGGTATCATTAAACATGCATTGTTGAATAGCTCTTGCATTGTAGAATCCCTGTTTTTGTGGCTGTTTAATACTTATTTTATCCTCTAATCACTAAAGTGTGTGTAAAAAATATTCATGTTCTTGCTGAGTGGCTTAAGTCTCTAAGGCTAACAAAAAGGGTAGGCGATTTAGGAACAGTCACACTGTCATTTTTCATTATTAGTATATCAAGTTTGGTCTCTACAAAGAGCAAAGGGTGATTTTTAGTCTTTAAAGGTAATCCTGTGACAGGTTTAGTTCTGTAAGATAAGGCTGGAGTGTGGAGAGGAATGGTAGCTATTCTGAGCTACTCTCTGACACAGAATAGGTAAGGAAGAATCATTCAGTGTCACCTAAAACACCACCACCTTTTCTGGCTTCCTTTTATGACAGCTCTATAATCTAGACCTGCACCTTTTGCTTTCCTGGAATAGATCTACTTTCTTTTTTAAGCTCTGCTAGTCAATAAAGGGAACACAGGCGAATCCCTTAAATGAAGGGTATTTTAGTTCCTTAAAGACAACAAACTGATAAATTGCTATGTGCAGGCAAACATTTTGGACGTGTGAAATCAGGATTTTAGGATGAAATCTAGAATCTGATCTGGGAGGCATGAATTGCTTCCTCACCGCCAAGGAGCCGACATCTTCATTTGTCCCAAACACAGCACTAGTATTTAGGAGATACTGAGGTTTGTGCAGGATGTAGTAGAAAATTGTGAGGAGCCGAGAGTGGGTTGTGCTTCCAGATGACTTTTAGTTCCTATTTCTGCCAGGCCATATAAGCTGGAGGGAGACAGCTGACAAGCAAGAGGAGAGCAGATCTGGGGGCTAGAGCAAAGGGAGAGAAGGGATACTTCATGATCTTTTGTTGTCCCCTGTATTGACTTAAATTTAGCCCCCAAGGACCACATGCCGCTATGGGGTGACTAATATGGGGTGACTGCTTCCTGCTTGTGTCTCAAACACATGGCTTTTTCCCAGCAGGGGCCCTGGGTGGAGATCTATGAGCCAGGCGGAGGGAGCCAGCGCTGAGATGCTGTGGTTTGCCAACAGATGGTCCGATGAGCATCTTTTGACAGAGATTGGTCCCCAGAGGCTATTTCTGGCCTCTTCAGGCCTTTTATGTTGCTGGAGGGCAATGTAGTTACAGTGCAATAGAGGATTAGGCCTGTTAGGTTTGAACGAGGAAGGTGTTTCTGGCATTTGTGAGGCAAGTGCAAGTAAGCTATTTCAGCATTGGAATGATAATTGTCTTGCAATTTGAGTAATTACCATGTGTGGTAATATAGGTTCGCTGTGACAGCGTTTCCTGATACCTCCCTCAGTGTGCAGCTGTGCCACAGAGCAGCAAGACATTGTCTGTTTCATGTACTCTTTAAAGCTGGTGCATAAAGTTAAGCACATCCTTCAGCTACTTGCTGAGCAGGGAAGAGATTAGTTACACCTTTAACTCAGACTCGGCTCCATCAAGGTATATCCTTACTTCTTGGAAGCTACCTACTGCTTTTATGCATTGCAGTCCATCTGTGCAGGAAGACTTCACTGCACAAATTTCCTTCTTTGCTACAAGTATTAATAAAATAAAGAGTAACAGTCTTAAGTGACAGTAGTAGGAAAAATATAGCTCCAGATGCTCACAGATACTTAGGCATCAAATTCCCATTGAAACTGTCTAGTTAAAATCATTCCTTCGATTGGATACTTTGTGCTTGGCCTTTGGTTATATCAATATATCACAGTTTCAAGAAATCTTTACCCAGTCTGTGTAGTTAATTATGACTATCCGTGTCACTCAGGTTTGATTGAGTGGAATTAAAAATTTTAAATGTTTAACTGCTCTAGTTTCCATATTCTTAGGACTTTTCCCTTTTTTGAGATAGCTGCTTGTAAACAGAGCCAAGCCCTGAAGAGCCTTGAACTTTCCCTGTGTTCCCCTCACCCTGGTAAGTAAACGATGTCTCTTGTATTAGAGGAACGAACCATTTAGTGATGTTTTCACTCCAGGGTTTAGAGAAGAGCCCAGGGCTGAGCAAGACAAATCGATTAATCAGCAGCTGAAGTAAAAGGGACCTTCTCCAGGCTGGGGAGCCACAAGAGGGCGTTTATGGACACGGGTCTGGAGCACTTTATTGCTCACAGTTCATTAATAGGTCTTGCAGGCAGGTTGAGCACCACGGTGCTCTGCCGTGGTTATGCTGCTAGTTACAGGCTGTAAGACAGCTTTTGGCGTTTATTGGTGCCCTGTGACACTCACATTATCATAAGGTCGGAGAATTCATTGAACCCGAGCAGCACTTAAGCACTTTTAGACTCATTTATGGCTATTCAGACCAAACAAGTTTTTCAAAGAAGGGAAACAATTGGCTCCGGTAAAACGTTAATGCGGAGAGCACAAAAAACGATGCAACACTCTTTAATAAGCTGTCTTGCTGTCATATCAGCGACAGGGAGGAGACTATTCCAAAAAAGCATCTTGCTGTACCAGGTAAAGGAGTCCCTGGGACTGGAAAATAATCAACAAGGAGATACCTATGCCAGCTTTTTTCTACTGGCTTTCTCCTCTTTATGTCAGCATGGGTATCTTAAAGGTCCCAGAGTGCTAGGCACCAAGAGCCACCTACATTTTTAATACCATTAGTGAAACATGATGTCATGTTGTTAATGACCTTACTTGCCTACCCTGTGTCCACTGCTGCTTTTACTATTCTGGTAGCAGTGGGAAGTCAGTAGGAAAAAAAAAAAAAAAAAAGACAGCCTAGTGTACATAAAACCCAAGAAACATAACTCATCTATGTCTGGAAGGTCATGGTGAAGCCTGGGCTGTTTTACAGGAATCCTTCCTAGGTGACAGGAGAGGTGTCTTCACTCCATTCCTGGGAGAAGGCCAGGACTCCTGCTTTGGTATTTCTGTGCTGGGGCGGAGGGGATGGGAGGAGGAGGAGGAGGGAAGGACTCCAAGGGAACAAGGGCGGAGGTTGAGATCTCTTTCCTCCGAGTCAAGGGACAACAGCTGTCACTGCGAAGGTGGAGATATGTAAATGGCAGACTGGAGTCCCTCTCTTCCCAGAGCAACAGCAGCTGAGTCAAAGCAAGCACAGCCAGAAACATGAAGCCCTTCAGCCCCCCCACCACACACACGCGCACTCACTCACATATATACACACATCATAATTCATGCTACATCAAAGCAGTGATTACCACAGCTTCCTGGCTGTCTATTTCTGTTTATTTATGGTGCATTACACATTTTAATGCTATTCTCATACAGCAGCTCAGCTGTCACTGTTCTCTATTTGGGTGGGAAAATAAAACCCAAACAACAAATGGCTGCAATGTACAGTATGCTGTTCCCACTGGGAACAAAGGACAAACGAATACTCAGCACCTTTCATGGACCTGCAATTTAGGGTTATAAATAATATGATTCCCTCCTCCCATTTCAGCCTGTTTCATCTGCAACAGGCTTGAGTGGGGGTGAAGGTCCAGAGTAGCTCCCAAATTGACCTTTGAAGCCTGGCTGGCTTCACAAGACTTCTTACATCACCCTTCATCTTTGTGATCCTATCCTTCCCTGGGCTGCTTCAAGGCAAGTGAAGAAAGAGGACAGGGGGAGGGTAAAGGTTTGACATCAGCCTTGGGAGAACCACCAAACGCATGTCTCGCTTGAAGCTGTTTTCGAGCTGATGGAAAGAGATCAGCTACTAAAATCGTTGCTCACGGTGAGATCACCACCCATTCCTGCTTCTCCTTGCCCACCAAAAGGTTAGAACACGGGGACTTGACTTTATTAATTTGTCTAAGGAAATGACAGTCAGATCAGACCAAGTTAAGCATACGAGATTTATTTCTCCTTGCCATCAACCTTACCACCACTCCCCCTTGAAGCCTGACTTCTCATTACCGTTAGTCTCCTTGCAAAATGCAAGTCATTTTGTTTATGCCATGAGAAAAATATATAATCTCCTTAAGTGCGTCAACAGTATCAACATAAAACAAATAATACGGAACAGGCAGCGAAAACAGAAGCCATTGTGCTGGCGGTCCCCGCTGCGAGTGACACGCAGACCGCTGCTGTGCACCTCCTGCTGTCCCCCGATGGGGACAAATGACACACTTAAAAGGCTCTTTTTGGATCCCTTAATATTGCAGACACCCTGTTGGCACCACGATCTAGTCAGAGCTGCTGCCGCAAGCTGTTCATTTACACGCGCAGTGACCGTGCGCGTGAAGCCTGCCGTGTGCACGGGCGGCCTCGCGGAGGCTTGTCCCGCAGAGCAGCCCCAGAGGGTGGTGAGAGGCAGAAACACAGCCTGGCACCTCTTCCCTTCACAGATGCTTTTCCAATAGGAACCTCCACTCAGGCCGAAGGCACAGGCAGTGTTCCAAGGGAGCTCTCCGGAGCTCTCACACCTGGGCAGCCGAGGGCAAAGGGCCCCCTACCTCACCACAAGCTTCTTAAGTCACCCAGCCCCTTCAGACACCCTTTGCAGAGGCTGCTACAACATGGAAGTGTACTGCGGAAGGGCTGCCATGACATCCCTTCCTTTTTCAGGCTATTACAGGCGCGTTTGTGTTCTTCTTCTCATGGAGCTGCTGAACTTCTTACATTTATAAGAAAGTGAGTAGGAGAGGAAGGAGGTGGGCAGAAGCAGCAGGGGGTGGGTGAAGGTGAGATCACCCTGCAGGAGGAGGAGGCCAGAGCCCAGATGCGAGGGGGTGGGAGGGCACGGCCACCGCAGGGGTCTGAGGCAACGGCCTCTCCTCTTGCCAAGCCAGAGCCGTCCCTGAAGCAGGGAGTCAAGCAGATGCCGACCCCTGCGAGGGAGTGACCTCCTGAGGAGGTGCCAGGACACAGGGCTGCGGGTCTCCATCACCCACCGTGCCTTCTGGGGAGCTCCAGCCCCTCCGCAGGTCACAGTTTCATAGCCAGCGTGTGCTAGCTGAGGAGGAGGACGGTAATAGAATCCGCACACTAGGGGTTTGTTTGGGAGAAGAAACGCTCTCGCTATGCGGCATCGTTTGTAAAATGGGGTATTTTTAACCTGCGAGCTTGGAGCACGTGGGCAGCAGCTGCAGTGCAGGGAGCGTTGTGGTGAGAGCTCCAGGGAAGCGGTGAGGCAGCCAGGCCAGTAATGTGGGACCTCAATGACAAAAATAAAGGTCTAGGTCTTAAGACTGTGTTTAGATGAGGGATTATAATGGTTCCAAAAGAGTTGGCAGCTCATGTTGGTTTCATAATTTAGTTGCAAAAGGATGGTCTGGGGACTTAATATCCTCTGACTTTTGTTTATTTATTTATTTATTCTGCCTTAAGATCTAGGGCTGGAGTTTTGGTAGCAGCAAAGAGTGGGGCACTGGGTTTGCTGTGGCTGTGTTTTTGCAGTTGACCTGCTGTGACTTAACAAACAGAGAAATTAAAAATATTTTTGGTGGCTCTTTTGTCATTCAAGGATTTGCTGTTGCTGCAAATCAAATAATAATAATAAAATTGTTCCCTCTGCCTTACCATGTGTTCAGCTTAAAGCTGAGGCGTAAAAACAATTGCATTTTTTTTTTTGGTCCTACCTTGATGGATCAAGAAATATCGTTCAGACCACAGAATATTATTTGAGGTTTCCCAGTAGGGTAATTCAGAATAAACTCTTCAATCCTAAATGAAATGCACACTTGATTCCTTTTGTGTTTGGTTCTCTCTCTGAAACTTGTTTCCTTTTGGTTTAGGCCACTTTTAAAATGAAAAATATCATTGTAAAACAAAAGGTCAAAAAGTTTTATTTGGAAAATGTCAAAATAAAACATTTTTGCAGGTCTTTCTGAAGCAATTCATTAGAGACTGTTGCAACAAAAAGTTTCAAACTTCCTAAGATTTTCTCTGTTCCTCCTTTTTGATAGAAAGACCATTTTGGGAGAATTACATCTCCTAAGGAAGTTTCTAATCCTAAGTAGATTGTAAAACAAAAGGAAAGTAGAAGAAAAAATTACAGGATCAGACCACTTTAGCTCAGCTAAGCTATGGTCTTTCTTGCCACATGAATGAACACCCTGAGAGCAAGAAATAGGGATTAGATGTCCTTGATGACAATGTTATTTTTTGGAGAAAGAAGATAGTTCTCAAGAAGAAATGGGGATGTGCAGGAAGCAGAATATGTGAGGATGGACATATTGCTTTGCAGAGGGATGCTGAAATGTGCGGAAATGTGCTGGATCTAGAAATTTTCTGTCCTTTATCCCCATGACCGATTACACAGCCTTCGCAAGCTGTCAATAGTTGTGTAGGCAGTTGCACTTCTGTCACAGGAAAGGTGTTTTCATTTTAGTAAAGATTTGTTTGCTCTGTCAAGACCCTACAGCATGATACTAGCAACCTCTCAAATCTAGGCTTGCTGCTTTACCATAAACAATGAAATAATCTTGAAGTCTTGACTTGACTATCCATATTCCTCACACTGTGCATGAAATGTTTGCTGTTTACAGCAGAGAAAAAAAATGTGTATGAACATTATACCGTAGCCAAGGTTTTACAGTGACTCACAGCAAAGAAAATTTAGGATTAGTGCTAGTATTTGTCTTTGTGCTATTGGGTCCTTCCTCCTCCCCCTGCTCTGTCCCCCCAGACACATAACCAGCGGTGATTAAATCAATGGGAATTAATCATATCCTGTGAAAGTAAAGCAGTTTGCCTTTTCTGTGTAATGGAATAATACAATCAACTTCAGAATTCATTTGTGATTGCTCTTGTCACAGGCTTTTGGCCAAATTAATCACTGTTACATGCAGGCAAATCCGGAACCATTCCCTTGACTTTGTCTTTCAACTCAGAAGGCGCATGTACATATCGTGTATCATAAACAAAACTGAGGAGAATTCACAGGTTTTCTTCTTAGACTATTGAAAAATTCTCATTGACCTGGAAACCTGAACAAGAACCGTGTTTTTCCATAACCCAAGGAATTCTGCCCTTTGACTACTCTAAAATATAACTGGAAAACACCCAGACACTACACCCTGGAGGATCAAGGGTCTATGACAGTTGGGAACAGACATGATCTTACCATTTATCTTTTGGACAGCACAGTTTGGAAGATCCCTCTTCCTACTCCAATTGCAGCCTGGATATTCCTGCATGAGAGCAAATAATGCCAGAAACTAGCCATGAAGTAAATCTGTTTTGTCATTAAATTAACCAAAAGTCAGTTTGAAAGCTAAGAGCATGCAGCAAAAGAACACACTCCTCAGCGAACTGTGGCTCACTGTGGGCCAGAGGTGGCGCGCTCTTGGCACCCGTGTGCGCAGCGAAGGAGGGCTCCTCTCCCAGCTGCCATCTGCGAGCAACTGGGGCCATGAGTGGGTGCTCGCCTCCGCCAGAGCACGCACAAGCAGCTGCACACCAGCCAGAAATGCTGGCCCTTGGAGGGTTTTTTCCCTCACCCTTTTCTTCTTAAAGTCTTTGTACCAACTGATGGGATATATAGCATGTAGACAGTCTACATGACATTTAGGATCCATCACCATGTCTCCCAGCCCATCCATTCAGGCCATCAGTGGCCATCTCCAGGTCTCACAACTGGATAATTAGGCAGTCGGTGATTTTACCACAGGGGCTGGTGCCCCCATTCTTCATGACACCACAACAATCCCTGCTACACAGCAGCTGGGCTTGTTTTTTTATTTACACCAGAGTCCGAAACCGCCCATGCAACAGTGACTGCAGTTATGCACCTCATCATGGCAGGATTAATTAACTACAGTGCAGTTAGCCTGACGACGAGGGATGGAGGCACTGTGCAGCATTGCCCGCTAGCTCCTGCGCCGAGGGTGGCGCATCATCACTGTGTGTGGCCCCCAGGGACTGAGTCCTTTCTGGGGGAGCCTGCCAGGGTCTGCAAGAGGAAAGGGTTCATGTCTCTCTGCAACTAAACCAGCCTATGGTGTTCACTCTTGCACACAGCCTAACTGCAGCAACGTCTTTTTTCTGTAGCCTGACTAACTTCTCTCATATTCATTGTTTTCAACACACTACATTTCAGAAAGTTTTTGATTCTTTTTAAGGGAGAAGAGGGGGAAAATAGAATTAGGAAAAAAGATCCCAAGAGCAAATGTAAAAGCTGTTAACACAGGAGATAAGTTCCACTGGGATTCAGGAAGTAGGTATAAATCAGAAATGAAATCTTCTATTTAATAAAATTAATAAAGTTTTCATTAAATATTAATAAACAAGGCTGAGTCCATTGTGTCCCCAATGAGTACAAGACCAAATTAAATATGTTATTCTTCTCTCTTTAATCTAATTGGTTGGGGCTAATTTTAAGGTTATTTTTTGCCATCTGAAATGTTTATTTTAGAAGTGTATATCAGAAATGTGAATTTGTGTAAATACAACCATGGTGACAAGTTCCTCATAGAAACTTCCCACAGAAAATGTTCTTTTCCTTTCTTCAGAGGAACAAGGAGTATGTCCTCTGGCTATAAGACATTAGGTACTCAGACTCCCATGTGTGCAGTCATTCTCTGCTACCAATGTACTGCATGTTCTTGAACAAGTCACTCCTGCAAAATGTGGAAAGTATTGCCACCTGGATATGAGTTCCTAAAAATATGTATACGTATGTGGAACGATCAGTTACCTTCAAACCTTGCCTTTCCAGCATAAGAGAGCCCAGGTGCCAAATGAGAAGGTACTGGGAAGCGAAGAGAAAGATAAAGATCCTGTCCCGGAACAGCTGAGGCAGGAGATGCCCTCTGCTCACGTTATGGGTAACCTTAACCTTAGAGAGGTTGCTCAGAGTCCGTCCAGTTGAGATTTGACTATCTCCAAGGATGGAGAGTCCACAGCCTCTCTGGGTACCTTCTTCAGTGCTGAACCACTCCCATGTAGATGTTTTTTTTCCTGTATCTAGTCAGAATTTCACTGAATATCTCCTTTTCACTGGATGTTACAACAATTCCACAGAAAGACATCAAAGCTCAGGATACTTTGTTCTGTTTCCTGAAGATGAGCACTGGATGAGAGCACTGCGATGCCACCTGGGTAGAAGCATCATGTTTCTGCAGAACCCAACTGCTGGCTGTGATGAGGAAATTTGGTCCTTCAGAAAACAGTCTGGGGAAGACAAGCAATCCTGTCCTCCTAACTCAGCCCAGAAGAAGCACCCCAAGTTTCCTCTCTCATGGACCCCATGACAGGCAGGGTCACCAGAATCAAGGTGGGGTATCACCAACTTCCCTGGTCCTCGTGAAAACCTGTGGATTCCCAAGCTGGAAGACATTGGGGGAAGGCAAGACATTTATTTCATTTTCAAAGGGTTTGCATGTTCTGCCTGCATAAGGCCTTTATCAGCCTCAATTCTTTTTGTAACCTTGCTATCTAGAGTTATTGTTCATTTACTGTAGCTAATTCCTTTTGATGAGTTTCACAGCAAACGCAGCTCCCCAAATACTTGTTATGCCAATCCTATGGATGATGGCTTTGCACATAAGGAAAAAAACCTACTGGGCACATCCATCTGTAGGCAAATTTAAAATGAGAGATACTTGGTGACTGCTCTGAACAAGAGTGGGCATTTCTGGGTTGTGTTTGTTTTGGCTGGCAAAGCAGGAATGTTGCTAGCATCCTTATGGTTAAGAAAATGCACTTGGACAGGGCATGATATTTTGAAGAGTGGCTTGACCTGAACTTGTGTTTAAACAGAAAGGAAATAACATTTGCTAAACAAGGAAAGAATCACTAAGATATTCAGACTCCTTGGAGGGAGAAATCTACTTTCACTTTTCCTGGCATTCTGCCTGTCAAATTATGGGCTTATTTGTGGTGCTAAATGCACTGCTTGTGTCTCAGAAAAATGCAGGAACTGCTGGCTTTTTTTCCAGTGGAGAGGAGAAGTTGCTAACAATCATAAAGGTTAAGTGATTGGCACAACCAGAAGCCAACACTCCTTTATTTATTCATCAACTGGACTCAGTGTGGGCCACCAGCATGAGGGATTGCCCACGTTACAGCCCTCCATCCCCAGAGAGTTCCTTGCGTTTACCCATGTGCACGTGTACATGCATCTACCTATGTATAAAGGAGGATTAGCTCTGCACTCATAAATTAGAAAAAACTAAAGACATTATACCCAAACCCAAACCACAATAGTTTTACATGATGGGCAGGGATCAGAGAATCAAACATTTTCACTGGGCCTTGTCTTTATATAGGGCTAAGATAGACCCAAGGATTTCACAGATGCTCATTCAGCACTGGTAGCTCAGGTCCCTAGAGACATGCAGGGAGTGTCCTGGGCAGGTGGGCTGTGGTCCCATACCCACCAGCTGTGCAAGCAAGTAATTCCCTGAGGTTGGCACCTCAGGGGGAGGAGATGATAGAAAACTAAAGTTCTGTAGCTGCCTAGTGTCAGAAAGGGCTGTGCAAACCAGAACTCAGGCAACATGGAGCAGCTCTTTCCTGCTCGTGGTGATCAGCCCTGCTGCTTTTCCAAAGGGAAGAGGTAGTGTCCTACCACCATGCCTGTGTTACCTCTGCTTTGTTGTGCACAGGGTCTGACGAAGAGAAGAAGTTACAGAAGAAACAGAAACTTCTCCCTTTTTGCCTTGCCTTTAACTTGATGCTTCCTTTCATGATCTCAGAAGGCTCTCTCTGAAGGGCGGATGGCAGTGACTCTACAGAGGTCCGTAACTTCAGCCCCTCCGCACGAAACAGAAACCGCTAGACCAGATCAAGTTCCTATATCTAGCTATTTGAAGGCTATGTTAGAGAACAGCATCCTCTTAGAAAATCCTATCATTTGAGAGCAGAAAGTATTTCATGCTTAGGCAATTAGGGATAGTGACGTTTCCTCCACAGTTGTATCCTCACAAATAAAGAAATAACTACCCCGGTGCTCCATTGTAGATTCTCTCCAAGAAAGCACAAGATACCATGTGGGGTATAAAAATTGAAGAAATGGCAATAAACAATGTATTAAACCTAGCAATCCTTTATCCTGTTGTTCAGCTTGCCCCTTTCTTTTTCCTTCTGCTTAATTTCAAGAACTCATCCTTCAAAGGAAAAGAAAAAAACTAACATTTCTAAAATGAAGGAAGAAGAAAACTTGATAAAATACAGGTAAAATGTCACTGCTCTTTTGTGGAACTGAATGAAGAAAATCAAAAAGTGTACTGACAGAGGAAGAAATGCATTTATTGAGGTATCATGCTGTAGCAATGCACTGGCCTCTAATGAGACCATATCCCAGTATGCTAAGCAGTCCTTATCTACATGGGAAGACGTGTTTCCTGCCACTTTCTGAAATCTAAAGGCACAAAGCATAGTGGTTTCTCTTTTGCAGCTTAAAAAGTAATGCACTGAGACATCATGTTTCATATCTCAAAGCTCAGTGCTGAGCAACTTTGAAAAGTGAATTTGGTCCAACCTGGCACGGTCATACAGAGTGTGTGGCAGAACTGGCAGCTGAGTGCCAGTCTCCTTAATCACAGGCCAGCACCTTAATTAGATGCCTACTCACATATCCTCTTGTATGTATCACTCATAGCCATTGGGGCACACAGTTTGTTATCTGGAAAGCCCCTAGCGCACAGTTGGTGCTAGATAAATAATAATGGCATTAACGGACTAAAATATTAACATAAAAGATGAACTGTTGTAATTTCTTTTCTGTACTACTGTAGTTAACAGCTTCTTCTTTCCTTGAAGGGAGATTGCTTTGAAAGGATCAAGAGCAGCTCTGCAAAAGTGGGAGGAGGGATGTTTATATACCAATAAGCCTTCCCTCGCCCCCCCTTAATTTTCTCAGTTGGCTGCACAGTCTTCTCTCTTTTGATGGTATCTCTTAATAAAAATATTAGAAGAATGAGCATAGGCTGTTCCATTTCCAGTAATAGAATGGCTATAAGGCCAATGAGAAAACTTCATTTCATAAAACTTCCCTGCTGAAATCTACCCTACCTCAGCGTTTATCAGTTTCTCTGCATTATTGTCTAGTTAAAATGGAAATAGCTCAGCTTCAGCTCTTACTCATCAAGCCATGTGGATGACAATGTCAACTGACACCAGTTTTCATAAGCTAAGAAAGCTGCCCTGGGGTAAGCAGCAGTGAGACCAATCAGATTTAGTGATTAATATTTCCTGCTTCAGAAAAGATAAAGATGCACATGCAATCAAAATTAGACTTCACTGGCAAAAATGACTTGAGAGAATAGCTGGGAAAGCATCAGGTTTCTGAGTGAAGAACCAATATCTTGATTCTTAAGTGGCATTTTTCATGCAGAAATAAAGTTTTCTGGTTGTGTTATGCAGAAGACAAGCATTAAAGAATAAAAAAAGAAGTTGCCTCCTGCTGCCCTGTGGCCATGTCTATTCCCCAAGTCTTTATAAAAAGAGGCTTCCTCCTGGTACTTGCACAGTAATTGCTTGCACCAACTCCAGGCAAAAAATGTTCCTCTTCCCTTTCATCTTGGATGTGTTCTTTAGAATTCCTGAAGCATTCCCAGAGCTGTTCTGAAAAAATATCGCTCTTTTAGTCTGCTTTTTTGTTATTTCTTTCACTTACCAGCAGTTGTCATTCTGTTTTACTTCCCTGACCACCTGAAAGAAATACTTACTGTCTTTCAAACTGGACTTGCAGAGTTTGAGTGAGAAGGTGTTGCAATAACGCTGAACCAGTGCACTATCAAAATAGAGTGATTCAGCTAATGATCGGGTTAACTTCAAATATATGGCACATGCCAGTGGCTTTGGTATGCTAATACCTGATATAGCAGAGTCTTGCATCAGACTCACTGTCTCTTCTGGAGTTTTATTGTAGAATATTTATTTTTCGAAGATTTAAAAAGAGGAAAAGGCCTTTCTCCCTCCTCAACATTATCTTGTAGTAGGTACCTATCCTGGGAATGGACAAAGGGGTGAAACGCCCCTTTATACAGTTATATGTCTAACAGTTTTAATAACGCTTTAACAACATTTGGCTTTCCTCAGCTCTTGCATAAGAAAGGGAATGAGAAGGAATGCTGTAGCCCTCAAGGTCCCCTACCATTTCTGGTTCTGTAGAAATGTCCCTTCAATTTGGTGCAAAATCTCCAGATAGCCATGGTGGAAAAACTTTGCTGCACCTGTAGCTCACGTTCCTTGCTCTTACACCATTCTCAAGATAAAAAATGAGGTGAAAAGTCCTCAAATCTTCTCATGTAGGAGCCTCATAGTTTGTACACGGTGCCTGGAGCAAGTTGGACCTGCAATGTGAACACAGAACATCTCACTTCACTGTCTTCAGGACTGGGGCTGTCACAAGAAGCAGAGGGCATTGTCTGGGTGAGTTGCCACCACAGACTTGATCCTCACAAAGTTTTGGATCACCAGAGTAAATGTGAGCAGCTGTAAGACTGGAGGCTGCGACTATGAGAAGCTCACTTGGTCTCTGATGAGATGCTGAGGCTTTCTGAGTCAGAACTTCCTAATGAAGAAAGAGAGGTGAGTCCAATAGTAGAGGGTTGAAAAATAAAACATTTGGAGGGGGAATTAATATGAATAAGAGAAACAGGGCCCAGGTGGCAGTAGAAAGAATCCTAATAAATAATGAAAACTCAAGCAGTGAGAGACAGGTTTATCAGAACAGAAGGAAAGGGAAACCAGGCTTACAAACAGAAAAAAAAAGTTTTAAACAGTAAAGGACAAAGAATTAGGAGCTTTGAAAAGTGTAGAGCAAGGCACTAAGATCAAAGAGAGCGCTTTATGGAAGTTGAAAGCATAAGTCAAAAGTAAAAGGCATGGAGAAATTCTGTCATAGGGCAACTCTAAAGTCAAGGTTTTGATACTTCCCAACACAGGGTGTAAAATGTCTACACTGATTATCTGGGGAAAAAAAGAAATCTCAGAAAAAATCTGCTTATTGGTTGGAAATGCAGTATGGCTACTGTATTTTTTTAATCTTGATTCTTTTTTTCTGCCATTTCTGCCAGGTCCAATTTCATGGTGGTTCCTCAGTTTTGCAAATTTAGATGTACATATAGCTCAGTGGAGTGAGAGAATTAAGTCACATTGCAAGTAGTTGACTCATACAATTGCTTGGAGTATTTTTTTATGTCATGGAGGGTGGGAGAGATGGTTAGACAGGCACATGTGGCAAAGGAATATGTTAAGAGACAATTTTTTACTGTACATCACAGGTCATTACTTTCAAAAAATGTGGATTTACATTGGACGTGTAAGAGAGTGTCCAGTTTTTAACATGCACTGAAACTTATCTCAAGAATGGAATGGAATGTTCATTTGAGAGTGGTAAAGGTTTATGGTGATTCCTGAAGGTCACTATAAATTAGAGAGCTGTTTTTTTTTTTTCTCCCGATAGCATGCTCTTAGTTCCTCTAATTTACATGCCCTTCCCCACAGAGGATTAGCAAATAAATTCCTTTAATTTAAATGGCTTGTGAAAATACAACACAGTCAGCTACAGCTCACATGTTTCAGCTCAGGAGCAGTGGCAGCCCATGCAGCAAGAGCTCTGAAAATTGCACTACTAGCAGACCAGAGCTTTCAGTTAGGGCACTGGGGTAACTTCAGTGAGTTTTAACTTTAGTTCATGATTAATAAATGTCTTTTATATGTCTCTCCTCTCCCCTCCATTTTACCACCTGTGTATTTTGTGTTTCTGACATCTGATTCTGCTTTCACAAGATTCAGCTTGATTAGCAGGGCTAAAGAATAGTGTATGTGGGTATATATGTATATGTATATATACACATGGGTATGTATGTATATGCACTTGTGTGTGCATAACACATAGCTTGTTAGCTTCCACCTTCTAAACTAGCTTTTCATTCTTGTCAAAATCAGCCCACAGTGGAGTTCAGAAGTCATTGCTGTTAGACAGGAAAAGGGCCACTTCGAATCTGTC
This sequence comes from Crypturellus tataupa, assembly GCA_034781795.1. Lineage (NCBI taxonomy): Eukaryota > Metazoa > Chordata > Aves > Tinamiformes > Tinamidae > Crypturellus > Crypturellus tataupa. The sequence continues at coordinate 2,413,778 of JAWLRI010000494.1, read as the reverse complement.
ACTACATCAGAGCATGATATTCCCCCATGGTAAAGGTCACTTTGAGAAAAGAAATGAAAGTGATTCAATACTTGAACTTATCCAAAAAGCCAAGCAACTTATTTACTATGCAGTAGCCCTATAGTGACCTCATGCACAACACATGCAACTCCCACTGGCATCAGTTGGTGTCCCGTGTACAGATCAAGAACACAGTATTACTGTGTTAGAGGAATACACCAAGTACATCTGTGTTTTAATTTTACAAATCAATTTTACCCATTTTCATTTTTAAAATAAATATTAATAAAGTATTGAGTGAGACTTTTAAAAATGTGCTTTTATTTTCATCCAAGCTTTTTCTCAAGGCACAGTGACCAAGTCAGGTACAAAGAATGGAGGGGTTGTTCAAGCAATGCTGTCTTCCACCTTGAACTAGCATGCTCATAGCAATGCTCAAAAGTAAAGCTAGTCCCAGTGATCATTTGCTTCAAAGGGCGGAATAAGCCTTTTTCTTCTGCAAAATGCTAGAGACCAAAGAGATAATATAGAACTTTTCTTGGCCTGAATTTGATTTGTTAGTTATTGGGAAAGCAACTAGTTTGGAAGGTAAAGAGAACTGATGTTCCATGTCTCCTTTCAAAGGCACACCATGGTTACCAGCTTTGCAGGACTGCTGTATGAATCACTGCTTTATGTCACCACTTACACACAGCTGTGCTGCCACTGCGCAGAATTTTTCTGAGCAACATCCAAATCAGATTAAAAGGGAAACCCAAACAAATTCATCTACTTCCCTCACGATTCACCCTCTTCCTTGTCACCAGCATGCCTCCAATGCAGAGAAAGAGGAAGACAGCTGAAAATAAAAACTGCAGCGCAGCACATCCTCAGTTCAGAAAAGCATAGAAACAACACAGAAAACAAGCACAAGGCCTTGCTTAAATCTGGAGTCTAACGCGTTTTTTTTGAAAAGTTTAATGTCCTCTGTTCCCCCTGCACAAACCAAGTTCATAAGTCTAGTATTAAAACAGCAAATCCATCTGCCTAATATAAAAAGCTATTTTCTCTCTTTCTCTTTTTTTCCCCCCACCTCGTCAATCGACAGCACTTGCCTCCGGTGCCTCAACAGTAGCTATGACTGTGTGTCTTAATGAAAAAAGATGTATAAAATATTACCATAACCTCAGAGGCATGAGTAAAGCCCTTATTAGAATTCGGGACCTACAGCTGGAACTTTGGGCTCAGGGTGGGAGATAAAGTTAACTATTGTTAGCGCACAAGTGGCTCAGACTTCCTGGCAACTGCAGTGAATTACTCAGCCCTTTATGCAGAGTTTCAGAAACAGTTCACTGTTTCACAACAAAAAAGGCATTCAGGCAGGGAAGGATGGTCTCCCCGGCTCTAGAAAGCTAGCTTTAAGACAGTGAATGGACACTGGAGCCTCATAAGTGAATGACCACTGTGGGAAAGGGTGATGATGTCAGCCTGAATGCATTTCCAATGGTTTTGTCCCACTTTTCATTGCTTCTGCACTCTCCCTCACTCTCCTTTCTCTGTCTCAATCTGTCCCCTTCCTGTTCTTTTGAGGCCATTATTTTAAAAGTTTAGAACTCACATCAACACCCAGGGCCCACAGCGAAGGTGTTGCCATGGCAATGCTTCTCTGCACTTTTGTTTGCATATAAAAAAAATGGGGGGAAGCTGAGAAGAAGATGAAAAAGTGAGACATGGAGGGAGAGGAGGAGAGGGAGTGCCAGCGAGCAGCAGCCTGGAGCTGGGGCTAAGAGAATGGGGGACGGGAGGGGAGAAAGAAATCTGGGGGCACCAGGAGGGGAACTGATGAAACGAGCAGGGATTTGGGGTCCTTTGAAAAACAAATTTGTAATCCTTCACACTGCACATGTTTGAAAGGATCGGCACTTTTGAAGGCCTAGAGAAGAATCAGAATAATGTTCTTAGCTAAGCCTTCGGAAAGAACAGAGCTGTGCTTTGGAAAACATACCCAATTACATAAGTTTATCAAAAGCTTTCAAAGGCTTCTCTGTCCCCAACCGAAAAGGAAAAAAAAAAAATGTAGTGAGGTGAAGGAGGGAGAAGTCTCCTGAGTGCATTTACCCATGGCAGCAAGCAAACAGTAAACAAGCTCACAAACTCCAAAGCGGCGTGGCCCCACAGCCCAAGCTCCCAGGCTAGCAAAGCACAGGCTTCGGCAACAAGTCACGAGAAGCATCTTCGCAAAAAAAAAAAAAAATTACTGGGCATGTAAATAGCAAGGCAATACTGAGCAAAGCACTGGAGACACATTTGCCCCTTGTACATAAGCCATGGTGCTTAAACTTCCTCAGCCTGCAAGCCCACCTGGTTTGCTTCTTGCCTGCCATGAAATACTTGCTATTCATACGGATAAATGTATGCAGGCTTGGCTAAGCCTGTCCTGAGGCAAAATTACAGGATAAGAGCGTTGTGCAGACAGTGAGCATTACAGCTCAGACCACACTGCGTTCATAGTGTGCTGAGGATTTTGACGCTAACATGTCTAAGAATGTAGATGTACATGCTGCACAAATGTGCCTTTGTGGTGGCGACTGCACTGAGGCTTTCTACTGTGGGACCTCCTTGTCGAACCTCAGGATTATTTTTACAGAGAAAAAAAAGCAGTTTTTGATAATTAATAAAAGTTCACTATCCTGCTATAAGAAGACAAGTGGGTACTAGGGTAGCGTTATTTTTAAGTAAACTAGGCAAGGGGAGCCTGCTGGCCTCACCTATCTTTATACTGTGCTTTCTTTTATCTCTTCAAACAGCAAATAAACTTGTGTAGCTGTAGCCAGAGGTAAAAGCACAGAACAGACAATGTGCTTTAGTTTTGCCATAAGGCAAATTCACTAAAATTTGCTCAATATCCCCAGTGAGGCTGCCCTCGGTTAGTTTTTCCCTGGTAAAATTTAGAATCCCTTTCTTCGGTGTGTTTTTATCATGTCTCATATGCAAATTGCTTTTGCATATGAAAAGGATAGGCTAACAGATACCTCATACTAAACACAAGTTCGCTGTTTCCAGACAGGATTTAGTAGTGAGGCACCTTTCCTACATTATTTATCATTTGGTTAAAAGCAAACCAAACAAACCCAAATCTCTGTGCCAGACCTTAGGAGGACTCTTCAAAACTGTTAACACTTATTAATCCATCTGCAGCCAACCTCACAGTACGACATTTACTTTTTGACCTCCTGAGGACACCTGTGCTCTTGAACTCCTAAGGCCCTTTGAAAGCTCCCACCATAAAAATGATCCACAAAGGACATTTCTATTTGGTCTTAGGAGGTAAATAAAGAGGACACTTACTTCCATGAGGTGTTTTTTCTCCTCTTTTTATTTTTTTCCTTAAAAGAATGGGAATAGGAGGTCTTGTGCTGCCTGCTTTTAGTAGGGAACTTCAAGACTCAGATCTTGTCTACATGATATACAGGAACAAGGAAAGCACATGGATCTGAGTTTGCATGATTGTCTTGGGCCTAGGATTAAGCTGCCACCAAAGGGATATTCTGTCTTCTGCCCTCAGCCCCAGATAAACCTTGTGCCTCTCTTGCAAAGGGCAAGACTATGCTTTCTGATGACAATACAATCTCTGATGTGTGTAAGCCGTCTTTTGCCTCCTTGGCTAGTGAAGATAGGTATGAATAATGTTAATACGAATGCCATGGTTCACTAGAAGTTAACTCACTGTCTTTTCACATACTGCCAGTATAAAAGTAATTTTAAACACACTTCAGCCAAAATAAGTGTAACTTTTAAGTGATGGAGGTATTTCAATACCATTAATCATGTGGACATGCCCACTGAGAATGTATGTGGTCCCTGTGTCTTCACAACTGCAGGGACAGAGGTGCTAACTCCTGGAGACTTGTGCCATTTGCCTAAATTGTTAATCCACTGAAGATAAATAAGTGTTAAGAGAAACACCAGAGTTTTAAAATGCCTGCCTGAGGTGCTTTTTCTTCTCAGTTTCCCTTCTCTTGAGTTCTTCTGACTTCACCATTTTCTCACCCACAATAGGTTTGAACAGCCATTATAAAAAAAAGTTTTGTCAGTGTAAAGAAAGGAAAAATATAAATATTTTTCAGTACATTATTGCAAAAAATGAAAAGAAAGCAAATCAATTTTCACAGTCACCTCTAATTACCATTTCAGCTTTAAGCAGCTCTAATCAGTCCCATGTTTAAAAGTCCAGCATAGATCCAAAGCCTCCACTGCAAGGCCATAGTACACTATAGAACATTGGCTAAGGTACACCACTTCTGGGAACATACTCTTTCTCATATAGATACATTTTAAGGGTGCAGCTACCTAGGAAAAAAAAACTCCACAAACAATGTTGTTTCCACAAAGCCCTGCATAAAAATAGTTTCCTGTGCCTGGAATAGCCCTTCTCCTCTTATAATTACTATAGAGTACCAACTATCACCATCATGACCCAGTGAAAATCTCTCCTCTGAGATTGCATCATCTCTTCTACAGCAAACATGCTGCTGGGTCTCCTGGGTTTCAGTGGACTCATTGTGCTAGTGGACTAGAAGGTAGGCCTGCCTAAAGTGGCAGGTAATAGCAGGCATCTGAAATATAAGCCCCATTAGATTCGATGGGGATTCAAGCAGTTGTGAGGATAAATATGTGACTAAATAGAAATTATTGTCTTGACAATTTGAATTACTCCAAATTTTTAAACTACTAAACGATCTTCTGAATTTTTTGTCTGTATTCTAGATGCAAATATGTGCCAAACTATTACAAAAATCTTCAGAAAGAAGTGTGTCCTGTCAGCTTTGCTTGAAGGTTGTCTAAAGGTTGGACTGCTTAGTCTGGCACTTTGCTCCTAGTAATCATCCAGCATAATCTTTTTTTCCTCACTCATCACAGAAAAGCTCATACCATCAGAAAGTTCCAGTCATTTAAGATATTGCTTTAAGAAAGAAGGGATGTATCAGCTGAATTTGGACCAACTCAATGAGATAGCCCCCAAAGCTTGAGTTGGATAAAAATCATAGGAATAAACAGCTATGAAGGCAGAAGTCCAAAATAAGATTTAAAAAGCTTTTGAACTCTATCCAGGCAAGATCAGAGAAAATTAAAATGATTTTCTAAGTGCTAGCTCCTAGCAGGTATATTTTAAAGTAGTGTCTCCTGAAACTTTCCTCACTGTGCTTCGATCTCTCACAGCTTTGCTGTGAATATGGTTAATTAGATTCGGGAAAGAAAATCTTTAAGAATATAATCCACCTTCTTTCCTTATATAACATTCCTATCACCTTATATATGAGGTACCCACAGACACTGATAAGTTTATCTTCTCTACCTCCTGTCTTTCACTCCAGAAGTAGGATTTCCTAGTTTTCCAACTGGGAGGTGTGAAATTCTCGCTTTCTCAAAGATAAGGTCTCTGTTGTCTGCAGCCATCTTCACTTACAGAGGTCTTTCCTTCTGTCTTCTTCCCTACCCTAGGTTAGATCATGGTGGGAAAGTTCCTCTCTCAGTCCTTTCTCCCTTGCCTTCCCATTCTTTATCCACTGCACAGCACTGTAGATTATATTTCCTTTCACCTTACTGTCTAGGTTGCCAAATCTTATCTCGCCAGCTCTTCTCTTTCTCCTCTTATATTGGGTATACAGAAGCAGTACAAAGGGGCTGCACACATTGGTTACCAAATGGAGATCAACAGGTTCGAAGTTCTCTGACAGCTAATAGCAGGTAGAAGAGGTTTTATAAGTAGTGGAAGAAGAGGAACCCATGTGAGATCTCACTGTGGTAAGTGATCTTAGGGAGTCAGTCATACTGGGACCAAGGGAGAGGAGGGTACAAGCTTCAGTCATTTTACTACCTTTACTTCTGCAGATTTAGATTTTTTATCCTCATATAATATGCTCCAGAGAAAATTAAAAGATATATTATGATTTTCCTCTTTTTTTCTTTTATGTCTTCTACCCATTTCTACTGTAAAAATTTCTTGTCTGCTCTCCATTCCTGATCACATCACTACTCTAGATGGTTTATCTGATGTCATAACTTCTCAATAACCTCCTTATTACCTACTGTTTTTCAGTATCTTAGTAGACCCTGGCTCTTCTCTCCCAGCAGTCTTATCTTGGGAAAAAAACCAACCTTGGCTGTATTTGCTGCTCCAGTCCCCCACCTCGTTCTCCTTGTGCTTTTAAATATCAGAGTTTTTAAATATATAACTTATAGTCAAAATCTGAAATCCTTACCTCTAACCCCTAAGCCCTTTCCAATACCTCCAATACCTCTTCTAGCTGTACAAAAAAAAAAAAAAAATACTGACCTCAGGGTAGTAAAAGATTTCATTTTGCATGGCCTCTCAGGTGACTCTCAACACAGTTTAAATTGTCTTCTACGGCTTTCAGTCCTGTTTCTTTCTCTTTCCCTCTAATAGCTCTTCTCAGATGTTCTTTGGAGGATTTTCTCATGTTTTCTTCAACATTCTGAGAGTCAGACTCAGATTACCTTCTTTCCTTCCTCTTCAAAGTATACCTGGGTAATCCCAACCACATGAAGTATTATGGCATTTTAAGTGGTTTCTCAAGAGTCTGAGACGCACAATACAGTTTTTGTTATATACAATATATAATAACACAGTTGCTATTATCACCTTTGAGGCTCCTGTGTTGATGCTTAAATGTGAACAGAAATCTTGAAAATCTGCATTCAGATTGTTTGTCTATGATCATGCAAGGATATAATAAAGCTAAAAGAACTAATATTTCCGCTTTGTCTCGTTCTGTCTTGTACCTCTTCAAACAATTGTCCACATGGATACTACTCAGGGTGCACAGAATTCCCTTCATCTGTTACAGAAAAAAAAAATAGATTGTGGTTCTTGGCTTTCAGTCTGCCTGTTTCTTTTTTTCATATGTCTTACTCTCTGGAAATACCTCATTCCTTGTACAAACATCTCACTATCAGGTTAAGGTCTTGCTTCTCTTTGATCTTTCCATGGCACTAGGAGTGCTCCTGAAATGCTTGGCAGTTAATAGCTGATCATTGATTTAAGTGGGAAGTGAGGAACCTGAATATTTTATCGAATCTGGGCCATGGTCTCCCCTTAGGGAGCTTTTATCCACATAAACTCAGAGCTGTCTGTGTAGCATGCAAAGGGTATCTGCCTCTGCTCAAGAGATCTATAATACAAATGCTGACAGGCTATATCTAGTCTCATATTATATGAATAGACAGGGAGAAGCCAGGTCACTTCTGCTCTGTCAAGAGGTTTTCTTCATCTTTGGAGTAGGGCAAACACCAGACTTCCTCTCCTGCCCCAAGTTAAACAGCTGTAAGGCACCCAAGCCTCACAGAACGATACAGGCCCTCTAACTCTCAAAATACCTTAACTGGTCCATGCCATCACCCTGTGGAGCACAAATCTCCCATGGCCCCTACTTTGGAGGACCTCACTTTCATTCCAGGGTGAAGATATTGGAGAGCCAGGGGCCTAGTCCTCACATATGCTAAGATACTTGTACTATATCTGCTAGAAACTCAGTCAGTGGAAAATTCATCTGGAAACATAGCATCCCTGGTGGTAACAGCTACTATTTGCCCCCTGACTGAGGAGCTGGAAGGTGAGGTTTTGCTCTGCAGGTTACAAGAGATTGACCTGCCTGTCAGGCATCAGGGTATCAACCATGCACGTAGGACACGTTTGTCCTTGCTGACTCTGAAGTTGTGTCACTGTGCAGAGAGGAATGTAAGTTGTTTGTAAGTCCCATCTGCAAGTCACTCATAGGCAAACATCCAAGGAAAGAACAAGCAAGGAAGAGCCTGAGCTAGAGGTTCACTGAGGGAAAGGAAAATCTTGTTTCTGGTGTAATGGCTTGAGAAAAACAACAGAAGTGAAGAATATCTCTATCTATTAGTCTTTGATGACGGTGTGAAGGCTTCTAAGCATGGATCCAATGGATATTTCTGGTTGGAAAAGTCAGGTTTGGTCTCATGGGAGGTCGGTTTCAGGGACTTTTCTGGTTGGGGAAGCTAGTGCTCATATGACAATTTACAGCATCCTGGGAACCCAGAGCTCACTTCCCCAGTGAACACTCACCATAAACTAAAAGAAAAAAGTGAGAAGGGAAGTTTTATGACTGTTTAATCTGACGCTGAAGCAAGCCACCAAGCACACAGTACAGCCTCTGAGCAGAACTGCACTACACAGTGAAGAACACCCAAGATGGTAGCAGGATCAGAGATACCAGTTTGTATGAGTTCCCTGCAAGCAAAGTGATGAGCATCTCTACTGAGGGAAATGGCATGGATGAGGCCTTGTGAACCACCAGTTAGCACAAGGCGAGTGATTGTATTTCAGCTGCTGTCTGTTAACATTGTTTCTCAATTTTTGATTTAAGTTTACAGCTGGAAATGGTTTTCATAAAATCTTGTTTTGTAACACACACCAGATTTGTGGTCTCTTGTATATATAGTTAATTCCAGCAGAATATCATCAGGATTTTAGGGGGTACCAATTTCATATTAAAACAGAAGGTGCCATCTAATTTGTTAGCATAATATTAGTGATATTATTTATTTTCAGATTACCATAACATTTCATCAGCAGCAATTTTGTATTTGTCATGTTTTCTCTCTTTTTCTTTTGTTTTATTGTTTTATTGTATTATTGTTACTTTGTTGTTTTTCTCCACTGCTCTTTTGTATATAAAATATAATAGAAACATTTTATATTTCAATGTACACCTGCCCTCAACATTATTTATTTGTTACATTCCTTTGTTCTTACTTTCTGAATGTAATAAAGAGTTTGAACATTAAATAATATCAGGCAAGCCAATTCAACTTATTTCAGTGCTGTTAGTGGATTTTGGGAATAGCCAATACATCAACGGCATTCAGAGACAACTGTCAGTATCATTTTCTAGTTTTTGAATCAGTGTAATTCTAGATCCTACAGGGATTCTTTCAGGGATTTCAGATCATGAAAAGCTGAAGTTTCAATTGTGTGGTCCTTTCAGTTATGCACTTTAGGCCTTACTTATATGCCTGTTTTAATCTGTTTGGTCACCAAATAAAGTTATTAAGGGCTTTCAATGACCAACACCTCTGAAATTCAGACATCTTTTAGGGTTTGTGTGTCAGCTTTGTCTCTAATAGAAATGAGCACCTAGGAACAAAACCTAGTCACTTGTATGACAGCACCCTGTTTATACCTTCAAAACACCTTTAAACATAAAGATTTAGGGTTATAATAAATAGTTCCATGTGAGCTGGATTACATCTCAGACTCCTCAGACATATTCAAGGATTTATTCACATTATTCCATTACTATCGTATTTTAAAAATGGACATTCCCTCTTCATCTGAGAAATACCAGACAGCTTTCTGTTTCTCTTCAAGTGTTTTGCACTCCAGCAAAAACTGTCGAGAATGTATAGAAGTAGAGATTGGAAAGAATATCTCCTGGAAAGAGGACAGTTGTGGGGAAAGGAGTATTCGGTAGGTATAAGTTTTTACTCTCTGGCATAGCAAATACTGCAAATTCAAGAAAATATGTAACATAAAAACCTTTGGGAAAAAAAAAAAAAAAGCTTACTGATAGACTACCTGGGGAAAAAAGAAAAACAAAAGGAATAATTTTCAAAAGCCAGAGTCACAAAGTGTCAGACTTAATGTATGAAATCGTAGTGTCCAAAGAGGTGAACATTAACATCTATACCGTACACATCAGTTCAGACTACCAACTACCTACAGCAGCCAAACCCTGTCAGCAGAGTTAAAAAGCTCATGGTACTTAATATTAAATGCTCCTAGTAACCTTTTCACAACTCAATACAAATAATTGCGGTAGCAAATAGATGGATGGATTAATAGAGAGATGTATGTCTCTTGTCTGAAGAATTAATTATGAATTTGGATAAAAGAGCATTGCTTGCACAGCATTGCTTGACTATCTTTAATTTATACTTTTCAAGCAATCTGTCTCATAAAAAATATACTCTCCTTTCTGCTTACCAGAAAATTTATATTTTATTTATTCCTTCAGGAATACATAAAAACAGCCTCTGTTTTAGAGATAAGTCAAATGCATTTAAGTAACATGCATCATGTGAAACGGCAAAATACTCCTCCCTCCTCAATGATAATATAATTAACATTGCCTATTAGCTGGGACATTAGTGTAATTAGATAAAATATGAGGTAGAATCATATATAAAACAAACTTAGGGAACACTGGCACAGCTGAGAGAGAAGGAAAAGAAATGCAAGCAGTGAACATAAAGTTGCATACCCAAACTTGCACCTCATAACTTCAGAAACATTCACAGCTATTTGGGACAAAAACTGGAGGAAGACTGACAGTAGTATTACACATAAACCTTAAGAATCCCATGCTGAGGTTTGCATAATGATGTCTCAGAGCATGCATTAAGCTGAAAATTGAGGAATACATGCACTGGAAAGGGAGGGATATACAATGAAAGACAGAGGTAGGCTTATGATCATCTGTTAAGAAGGCATGGGAGCAGGAAGGTACTTAGCAGAACCCTGGAAGAGGCCTTCACTTTGCATACTTAGACTCAATGGAGCAGAGAAGCACACCTTTGGCTGGTGACAGCAGAGCACTGGCCATACTGAGAAAGTCAAGTAGCCATTCATCAGTGTGGCACGGGAGAATCTGCATAAAGGATCTAAAAAGCCTTCCAAAGCATCATGAATCCAGGCAGTAATTATGTCAAATGTCTGACCCACTGAAACCACGATTGACTTCTAACAGAGGCATAGTTGTACGATCAAAATTCCCAATGTTAGTCATATTTAAACAGCTTCCAGTAAAGATGACACAGATCTATTAGAGGAATTTGCACATTCCCTGCAGAATCAACAGGATTCATTCAAGTCTTTATCCTCTGTCTTGACTGTCAACTTCATCTTTCTAGTACTTATCCTTTATTTTCCCTGGGAACTTAATAAATGAAACATTGTGCCCATAGATTTATTAAAGAAAATTGAATTTGGTGACAGTGGGCTGGTTTATGCTACAGTTTTCCTAAATGACTTATTTACATTTAAATATTTTAAATCCTGGTCACCAGCATTAACTCAGGCTAGAGAGGAAGCAGTCTGTTTTACTGATTTTTTGTTGTTGGTGGTGGTGATTTGTTTCTTTGTTTTTTGCAGGTTTTCTTTGTTTGCTTGTTTCATTTTTTTGTTTCATTTGTTTGTTTTTTTTTTTCTTTTAGACACACAAAGGGCAACATAATAAGTTTACTAGAAATTTTAACACCAATCCCAAGAAATTTTCCATTCTGCCTTGCCCTTCTTTATTTCTTACACACACATCTCTCTCTCTTTTATCTCAGGTTTCTTCTTGGAAACATCAGAGATATTTTTATGTCTCTCTGTATATACTTAAGGGACACTGAGAGAACTGGAACAGGACTGATCCCTGCAGGCCAGGCTCCTCTGACTCTGAAGCTGCCTAATGCCACTGAAGCCAATAGTTATCCTCATTTGTAACAGTGGGAGGCAGTGGCAGGTCCTTTCCTTCCTTGGCAATTTGAAGTTGTAGCTCAAAGCCGTGAATGGAACTGCTTATCCTACATGCAGATTGCTGGTGGACTAAAGGGCAACAGGACCAGCACATGGTTCACATCTATGGATCCCATCCAGGTTGAAAAGAGATAATGAGGCAGGAAGGACACATACTCTCTGCCTCACAGCCATGCATAAAAAGAGTGACAATGACAAGGTTGTGAAGCTGCTGATGTGGCCATCTTTATTCTAAGACCTATAATTACTGAAATGCATCAATACTAAATCAAAAATGGGCATAAGTATTATAAGAGAAAATAATTTTAAGATCTATCCTAGAATAAAATTGAAACAACCTGGTGATGAATCAAGTCTTTGAGGAATAAAATGCAAAAAAAAAAAAAAAAAAAAAAAAAAAAAAGAAGGATTCTGGAGAATCCACTTATCCAGTTTAAAAGGTATGGGCCAAAGAGAGACATAAATATAATCCTTATAATTCTCTAGGTGAAGGTACCTAGATGACCATTATGTGGATATATTTGTCCTACATCACTTCATATTTTTTGAATTTTGCAGCAAAATGAAACTAACTGAATGAATCTCTTAGTATGTTCCTAAAGTTTCAATTCTGTTTACAGCCTTCATCTGACATCAGAAACTTTTTATGTGTTTTAGAAATACCTGAAGTAACTAGAATACTTTAGCTCTTTCCCCTTCTGTATTTTTGGCTGTATCTTTTCGTTCTCTTGTTGTAGAATTCAAGCAACACTGCTCACAACAGTATACCAGAAATTAGCACCCATACATTTACTTCAAACAAGCCATACTTACTGCAGAGTGTCTTCTGGTTCATAGAACTTTCATCTCACCTTTCTTGGTCATCAGAATTGTGCCCTGGGTACCTGCAAGCAACCAGAGAGTCACAACGCTCTTGTAATATTTCACTGTCATCAAAATAATAATAATAATAAAAATCCTGTCTCTTGTTCTCCACAGACTTTTTTTCTGGTACTTTAATTCAATTCTGGTCCTGAGGCCATGAGATCTCACTGAAAGAAAAGAAATGTGTCAGGCACCATGGGATCAGTAACACAATCACATGACTGTACCTTGGAAGCCAAATATAGGCTGTATGAAAAAAAATATATATATAAAGGGGACGAGCTAAGGACTTTTCTTTTAAAATGACCAATCCTATGGTTCAGGCTTGGTCAGTGGGCATTCTCGTGAGAGTTAGGTTGTCTGTTGCCAACCCAATCCCTGCCTCTAGCAGGGTCATTTTTTTCCCACTCTTTGCTAAGGGTTTTCTATCAGTTTCTTTCATATGAGCTTAGTAGTACAACTGAATGTCTAAAAAGTCATGAGAAAATTAAAGCATTGACTCCTTAGCTTAGTCCTTAACCAAAGCCTGAAGGCTTTCTTTCTTTCCACTGACTTCTATCTTCCATATTTCTCACTTTTTTTTTTTTTTTTTTGGTAAGCATTAGGTATGATAATGTAACAGGTACTAATGGCAATAGAGGCACAGACAATGCAGATAGAGACAAACCAGCTTTAAACCAGCTAGTTCATGTACTCCTAATAGAGAAAACTTGCATAACACAGACCTGACTTTGGGTTACTTCAGAACTTCCAGCCTAAAATTCAGTCAACATCTTGCTGTGTCTTGCTACAGCTGCACTGCATAGCATCTGACCTCGGCAATTAAGGTAGTCAAACTAGCCAAGCTAGTTTATTTACACCATCCAAGGCACAGTATTTTTTGCAGTATGGACCAATCTTCTTGTTTCTCTAGGTACCCTTTCTCAAGACCTTCAACATACCTCACCATGTATGGCAGTACTTAAATGTCCTCCACTTCCTTGTTGCCTTGGAAAAAGTGATAGTGGATGCAGCAGCTGACAGGCCCCACCTAAAGACTGACAACATTTCTGGTTCAGCAACAGGATCTTCAGATCAGGAAGGACATTTCCTGAAATCATGGACTAGGAACTGGGAGGAGGCTCCAGGCGAATTATGCAAACTGAAGGTCTTCTATGGGAAAATCACCAGGAGGGCAGGAAATGGCAAAATATCAAGAATTAATGGAGATCTTATTCTCATAAGAAGAATAATGATTCTCCTCTATAAAATTATTCTAAAATATGTTTGAGCTTTCTTTTAGAGCTGAGAGAAGATTAGGGGCTTTTTTGTTTTGTTTTGTTCCCTTATGAATTGATACTCTGAATTCTTCCTGCATCTCTATAATAAGCTTCTATCAATTTTATTGAAATATTCACCTGCAAGATTCAGTTTTATTGCCCTCAACAACTACATCATCTTTACTACAATTTAGAAAAAGCATTATAGCCATGTGTAATAGTCCAGATCCTGTAAAAAAATGGAATAGTCATTTAATTTAACCATAAGGCTTTTCTCCATGAGAAGATTAGCGACATCACCGTTACCCAAGATTTCCTTAATTACAGCATATGTTGGGAAAAATTCAATAAATAACTTTACATGTTGCTATAGCTTGAAAGATGCCATCTCCCTCTAGCTAAATGTATCTGAACAAAAGAATCCATTGCAAACTCTAGAAAAGTAATTAAATCATTGCCTTTTTTCACACAATTACTTTAAAGGCAATGTTTTCTTTCTGTCACCTTAAGAGAGCTACACAGGAAATGTGATATCCAGGCTAAGATCTTCTTTACACTGAAGTTTCAACCTTATAGGTTCCCCCTTTCACAGAAAGTCCCTTAGCTGTATTATCTAGTATTAAGCTTATGAGCAACCCTATATGGAGACCACAAGATCATCTCTCAGGTATAAAGTGCCCTGTTGATTTGAATCTGTACTGATGAGTTCCTCCACTAACACCAACAAATGCATTATAGGTATCCTGCTCATGAAGCGAGTAGAGAAAACAGAAAGAGGGAAAAAAAAAGAGATGAGAATGAACTTTTCTACTTCTGCTGAAGAGTTTTCCCCTTGCTTTTGAATCACATACATCAGGATAATTTTCAAGGCAGCAGTACATGGCAATGTTCTGCTTCACCATATGAGAAAAAATGCAGTTTCTGAAGTCCATGAGAGATGGCTTAAGGAGTTTGAAACAGCATGCAGTTCTCTGGCTTCTTGCTCACTGATTCAAGACAAGTCTACAGTGGCTGGTATTTGTCCCGTGAGGTGCTCTGTGTGAGCAGCTACCTCAAGGCCTACCTGAGGGGGACAGTGACTGCAGTGTCAGAAAAACATACAGTCACATTAGTGCATCAGTTAAGCGACTCCTCTATTGTTTAGAGAATCAATTTCCTAAGAGCACCAACATCAAACACACAGGTGCTAAGCACCACCCAGCCAGGTAAACCAGCTGCCTGACTCCCTCCATCTGTATTTGGACGTGGGTGGAACATTATAAGTCCCCAAATATATCAAGTATGTTTAGGCCATGGTTATTCACTCAACGCACACACCTCCTATAGTAAGGAAGTGGAAGACGTCCCACCCAACAACCTCCTTTTCATTTTATGAAAGCAGATTTTCAATAGTTCTGTATACTCATTAACTGAAATATTCCCAGAACCCAGAGTATCAGATATGGTCAGCAGTTTCCAGGTCCCCTGCACATGGGTTGTCATTCTTTATACAGTTCCCTGACTTTGCCTATAATGCTGCCATTTCCACTGTTGAAATTCCACCTGGAAACAGAAAGCCCATCTCACATCAGCCACAGATAGCTGTCCAAAACTGGTGACTTTCAGAGCTTATCCATCTATCAAGGTTTGGGCTTCTGGGCTTAATCAGTGTACATACCAGTTTAAACCTTTATGAGGCTGCTGTTTTCATACTGTTCCTGTTTGGCATGAATCTGGTGCTTTCAAAGTAGGACATTAATTGTTCCTTAACAAGATATCATCATAAAACATGCAATTTAGTGCTTCGTTTCTTCCAATTTCCATATAGAAATCAGACTGTGCTAAATTCAAGCTTTAATCCCTTGGCCCTTCTTGTAACTGGTGCTATAGACTATGAACGGTTATCGACCCATAACAAATAAATTAATAAGCTTCTGTAATTATATATGGGTCATTTTATTTTAAACCATGAAATCAAAAGCTCTGTTCACATTAGTGCAGGAATTGTTGTAACTGGCCATTGGAGCTCCCTTGATACACCATCTGCAAATGCAGCAAACTGGCACATTTTGTCAGACAGAAGGAATTGTCAGAGTGAGTACATTTTTTCTATTACCTTTGCTGGACATAGGCCTCAAAACCCTATTTCTTCTATCCTCTGTCTCAAAAAAGTATTTCTGCGTTATGTCATGATCTTTGTCCCTATCAACCTACTGCTTCTGCAAAGTCCTCAGATCACCACTGATTAGTAGATTGGATTAACCTGGTCTTTGACTGTCTTGTGGTGAAGCATAGAAGTTACAGGCATAATCACAAAATGGCCTGTTGATATCTCTAGAAAGAGTAGGATTATGGGTTTTTTTAACGGAAAAATATATTGGGTGACTCTTGCTTATCCAATTCCTCTTGATCTCCAGCATCTCCTATTAGAATTTGTTCTTTCTGACAGTTCTTATGATTGAAGGTTCCTGCTCAGTTCACTTCTTATATAACACAGCTCCACAACTTATTTCCTTGCACCCCCACCCTTATCACTACTTTCACTACGGGCTCTTTGCTCTTGGATCCATTTTACTGGATGATCATCTGAAGTTGGATGCCAGGATGTTTCACTTCTAGAACTTGTAATAAAGTCATACATGGTAAGGTTTACAGGGTTGACTTCTAAGTTACTATGTTGATTACTGTGGCCATCTTGATGTCTGTGGTCCTGCATCATGGAGCTATAAACAGAGTTCTTCCTGCTGCTGCTACATGTTTGTTTGCCCAAACTGGGCAGTTATTCCATGTATTTCCCTAGCTCACAACCTGTTTACCTCATGGAAGAAAATTTCTGGCAATAAAAACCTAGTGACTTTCTTGGAAAACTGGTCAGTAGGCTAACCTCCACCATCTCTGGAAAAGACAACTGGAACAATTGCTATGTGAAGGAGAATGGCTGGCATTCTCTGAATGTGAACTGTCCACACATCATGGCGAGGAAGGAGAAGTGGGCACGAGGAGCCAGGAGAGGAGCCTGGCTGTAGACACAGATCTGAAAATGGCTCCAGAATGGGAGATTAGTTCAATGCACTGCTACTGACACATTAGGGGAAAAAAAATAGAGACCAGCATCTCCAGATACATGGACTTTGTAGAGTTAGCAGGACTGCACATGGGTATGTATCAGGAACATGGCATTTTTAGCTGGAGAATTAGCCCCTCAATGGCTATAACGGTGTTAGGACTTTGCAGCCTCCAAGTAGTAAGTCTTAAAAGTGATGACTTCTGTGTGGTGATAGGATGCATCAAAGGAATGATCCTGCTGTGTGTGCCCTGTGCTTCTATGCTTTTCCTAAGAGTCTCCTGATAACTCTGTCAGCCTGAGGATATTGAGCCTGATGGCCATCTAGCATAGGAGGAGAATCTTTATGTTCTTGCAAAGAAGGAAATATGAGGAGATAAATTACTGTGTCAGATAATGCCATTTTTTCCAGTTACTTTACAGCAGAAATGCCTCAGTTTTGTCCTGAGTTAAATAGCTGGAGTTCCCACCTGCTGCAGTGCAACTTACAATTGTCCATCTGAGTTCGGACTTTCTGGCATTCGTGTTTCCAAATGTGTAACCCAAAATGAAAGCAACGTAGCAAAATAAATACAGTTTTTTATTTAGACAATATCCTTGGATACCTTTTCAGCTTTTCCAAGCATTTTAGCGTATGGGGGACTTCGGATCCATTGCAGACTTTGTAGCCAACAGAGGGCAGCCATAGGATGGAAAGTAGCATCTGAGTCTGACACCCTTTCATTTCAGAGCCCGGAAAAGCAACAGTCAATCAACATAAGGAGAATCTGTTAGTTGGTCTCCAGGCTAATTCATTAGACAGACACCTCCCTCTCTGGCTCATCTCTTCTTTATGACACAGGAAGATGTCAGCCTTTCATGGGACAAAAGGACATTCTTAGGAATGCAAAGGACTGAAATATCATCTCATACCCTGGAATGCTTCCAGGACACCAAGGATGTGCAGTCTCCTTAATCGCAAGTCCTTTTTTGGTCCTGCTGCATTTTAAGAGACCAGTCTGACTCAAAGACGATATCAAGTTCGCCTAAAGTAGCCTGGAGGATTTGCATTTGAAAGCCATCCAACTCCAGCTTAAGCAAAGTAACTTTTCTTAAATTTAAAACAAAAATTGGGTCTCGCTCAACAGTACCCCATTTCCTTCTCAGCTTTGCCTTTGGGAGAGCACACTGCTGTCTGGCTCTAGGACAATGTTTTCAGAAGGTATGTACCTCTTATTTGGACCATGACACTAAGCAGAAATCCAAAAGGACATATACAAGCTATTTTGGAAGGTTGTGCTTTTGCTCTGTGGCTGTAGACATACAAATATGTGCCTCTGCCTCACGGCACTGTTCAAAGCCAGTATTCAGGGAAGACTAAATTAAACTGGGCGGCGAGGCTTTGCAACAGGGCCAGTTGCTGGGTCCCAGAGAAGATTAGACTACAACAACATAAGTTGTCAGAGTATAAAATTAGAGGCCTTACAAGTAGAGAATTTCTCATAGGACATTACACTGGTGGGAGATTTGTGAGCCAAACATGACCAGCTCCCACTTCCATCTCACGCGTGGCATAGTTACATTTTACATATAAATAAATGATGGATTACCCTCCTTCCTGTGAAACAAGAGAAGGAATGAAGAAAAGATTACGGCATGAGCTCTAGAAACTAGTCTTTTCAAAACGATTACTAAACTAATTCCACAGTCATAATTCCCTGTCTGTCACCACTTTTTTCAGCTCTTTTTTCACTAATTTCTTACCGATCTTCTTTCTTCAGTTGTTGCTTCTACACCGGTTAATATTTCCATAGTTGATTATCTGTTGACTTATTTCCTTCTGCTTCTCTGTTTTCACCCACAATTTTCATGTGCTTTGACATTTACTATTAAGTCAAAAAACCTTTCTACTTTTTACCTACCTAGTCCTCTTTGCTTTTCTCAAACCCAATGTCAAAACACATTTCTGCTCCAAAATACTCTCCATTGCTGAACTCCACATTTTCTGACATATAACAACTCTTATTTTCCAGCATATGCAATAAACTGTAGGAACCATAAGGCAAATTCAGAAGCACAGCAGAAAGTAGTAAATAAACTATTAAGATAGCAGTATTTTAGTACAGACATATATTAATTAATTCTAAAGGAGTCTTTCGTCTTTGAATCTTTTTGTTTTCGAATTCTATAAAGAAAGTTTTTAGTGGTCCAAATATATTTGTAGGGTGCAACTGTTCAAACATGCTAGCTGAGTCATGAGGAGATGTCAGCTTCTTGGAAGCTAGCGTCAAGACCAAGTGCCCTTACCTGCCTGAAAACTGTGGAGTCAGTGAACCTCAAGAAGTCACTACAGTTCCTTTCTGTTCTCCAAAAGACACAATTTAGTCTCTGGCATATTCCCTAAAGCACCTCAAGTTTGTGTATAACTAGAGAAATACTCACTGGACTCTAGAGGTATTTGTTAGCTATGTTGAAAAAAATAAGAGCAAGATAATCAAGGTCTTTCAACATATGTGAGTAATGCTTCTATCCCTGAAAGAGTAACATGCAACTTTCCTTACACATTGCTGCTTCAAGCCAGTCCAAATTTATTGTCCATCAAAGTGAGCAGTTGTCCTTCTACCTCATTGGGATTGCACTAGGTCCAAATTAACAACATATTTCTCCCGAGAAAAAGCAAAGACATTAGCATAGCAGCATATGAATTAAAGCAGACTTGATCCGCTTTAATGTGTGTTCTGAGCCTGGGGCCCACTAAGAACCTTCTGATCACATAATCTGCCTATCTAGAGGATCTGTATATATACAATGAGATAATCCTGGTAATCAAGAGCGTAGATAATAGCATTATTATTTTATTTCCATAAATATTTGAAAATATAGGTTTTCTTCTCCGATAGTATCTGATAGGTTTGGAGAAAAAAAAAAAAAAAAGACCTGCTGCAAGTTATGGAAATGTAATATGAATACAAACAAGAAAGCAAAACACACAAATTAAAAACAATTTGACTGCATACATGCTTTCAAACCTTCAGATATAATCAAAAATCACTGAAAAACAACAGGCCACTGAATCCTTTTATTGGAAGTGTCAGGAAAGCATACCATATTCAGCAAGGCCTTAATCACAGACTGTATTTCTGTATGATTGGGGAAGGTAGGGGCAGAAGGCAAAAGGATTCTGGGGGATAGGTGAGACAACGGCAGACAAACCCTTTTGGCCAACGGAAGTAGAGCAAGGAGTTTTGGGGCAGCGGAGGTCAGGACATAAAGTTTGTAGCCAGAGAAGGGCAGCCCGGGTCTGTCATGCTGGTGAGTGATCACAGCAGTTGCAGTCCTATTCTGGTGCCCTTGTAGCAATGCAGTATCTACTTGAGCCTTACTTAGCCTATTATGTCACTACTAAAGCCAAAGAAAAATGTTGACAACTCAACCACAAGATGAAACTGAGGCTTAGAGTGATACTGATATAGCTCATCTGGTGAGAGAAGAAATCTTAGTCCTCTTACATCATAGTAACAATATCAGAGCAGGAATGAATTTTGTTAACTGGACAGGCCGTTTCACTCAAGGCAGGAGAAAGCATCCAAGACTAGGGTACACGAGCCAGTGTGCATCTTTGTGGCCTGAGGAGTAATTCACTCACAAAGAGTTAAATATGGTGGCTGATGGGAGCTATTTCTTCAAGGCACCTTCTGCCCTCTGTAGTTAGCAGCAACACCAAGAGGGAAGATTATTAAAATTACATAGTCACTATGCAACTGTTTCTAAAGGATGAATCCTTCATCTTTCCTGGTAGGAAATATGTCCTTCAGACAGTATGGAAAGGGAAACTGTAGCAAGGACAAGAGGTCGTTGCTATCACAAAGCCTCTGAAGGTTGAGAATAGCAGTTATGGATAAACACCTATCCAGTGAATGCCAGGATAATCCTCTAAGACATGAGGGCAAATTCAGATCACCTTCCACCTCACACATCTCTAGCTTTGCTTTATTAATGTGCTGAATTCGTTTGCTATTATTGCATACGGATAGTCAGCATTAGTACATTCCTGCTAATGGTTTTAGAGCAACTTGAAAGAGTCCCTATGCTGTCAAAAAGAAACAATCTCTGAAGTCAGTTTCACAGATTTCTGCAACCTTCACCTTTATATTGTAGATGGGGCTTGGAAGGGGAGAACTTCTTCTATAGTCAAGCACCCCTTCTTCTTGCTCTTTTTACATCATAAATGAGTATTGAGAAATCAGCCTGCAAAGCAACTGAATTTGTCAGATAATTAAAACTAAAATTGGCTTCCTGAAGCTCAAGACTTAGACTACAGCCAAACACTTTTTCACTACATCTTGAGATTGGACTTAAAGAAAAAGATAAATCAAAAGCTATTTGCAAAACAGAAGAAGATCTTGAGCTACAATAGTGAAACAAAAGTAAAAGGTTCTAACGGATGGATTGTGCCAAAAAGAGCAGGTTAACCAAATACATTTTTTTTTACTATGTGATATTTACACACTTACTAATGTTGTAGTCCCCCAACTGATTCAGTTTTGAATGTCTTCTGGAAAAGAATTCAGGATCCACAACATGAACCTTTATCCTTATTTCATTCACTATAATGTTGAAATTTTGTTTGCAAAATTTGGATCAACTTTGCTGTTCAAATTCTCGTGACATTCAATGGAAACTTAATCTAGCCTTATTGAAATCAATGGAAGATTTTCAGCGACTTCAGTGGGAAGGAAGAACTTAACTATGCACTACAGAGTACTGTCAGTATTTGATTCAGGTTATATGTAAAAAAAAACCATGGGCCTAAACACATTACAGTTGGTCTACCAATAGTGACTACGAATTAAGCCCAAGGATCTTTGACTCAAAGAATTTGTTTCTAGAATCCAATGGCCTGGACACTTGCCTTGTGTTTCGAGAGTCAACTGTGTGAGATTAATACCTGTGCACCTTCTTCTATAGGAATATTTTTAGCGAATAAACTCTTTATTTTGAGTCTAGGTCAATGACATTGCAACCAGGAAGACAAGTGTATTGACACCCTTGCAGATGATTTCCCCAGTGCAGCCTTCCACGTCTGGAGCCCTTGGTTTGCCCCACACCTTGGAGGGGATCTCTTTTGTGCCATTTCTGCACTTTTTTTCCTTCCCTAGGGAATCTCTATAAGCACTATTTAGATACATTTTGCTTTCTTCAGTATTTTTTTTTTAAGGAGATCAAGTCCTTAACAAATGTCAAGAGATTGCCTGTTTTTTGTTTTCGAAGACAGGATGTTTACATTCCTGCCTTTCACCTAGTTTTCCAGGTTATCGAGATTTCTGTCAGGCAGGATATTACTTTTTTCTGCTCCGTGCTCTCCGCATGATTATCTAAAGTGCTTTGTGTTTTCCCACATGGGCCCTACTTCTGATCTCCTTCACACAGTTTTAATCCCTTTACTCTAATGGAGCTACTTCCGACTTTGGTAAGGAATCATGCCTTGAGCGTGCCTGCCTCATGTCTCATCTGCACCAAATGGGCAGGGCCAGAGTGCTTTAAAAGAGGGGAGAGGGGAGATTAGTTGTAACCCAGCAGAGTGTCTACACACTTGCTCTACCACTCTCTTCTTCTCTGCTTTGCCCCGAGAAATGCAGCATGGACTACTAGCATCTGCTCCATTTCACTCTTCATGGTAGCTTTTCCCAGCTGTAAGAGTATGATATCACATTAAGGTTTTGGCCCAAAACTTTTCCTACTGTTGCTTATACTGGGTTAGAGATTTTCATCAGTCCTTTTCAATTTCCATCTGGATCTTTTACTGAAAGAGAAATTTTGCCTATGCAATTATGTTTTGGTCTTTTAGGAGAAAAAAAATGAATCCAAGAGACTAAAAAGTTAGTACCAGAGATGGATGATACATGGAGTATTTTTTTCTGTATGCATCAATCTCGCATTTAATTACAGTGAATCAGTACCACAGTGAACTTGAATCATTTCATGAAAACACGGCTAAAAGTTCAATTTTAGAGTCAAGAGCAGTTCATTCCCAAAAGGTAAAACACTACAAGTAGATAAAGCAGATGAAAGCTACCTATGCAGGAAGTCAAGTTTATGTATTCTGTATAAAAGATATTAGAAAAGTTTTCAACATCTGCATTTTGTAGGTCTTAAGTTAGAATAAATGCTGTAGTTTAATAATTTAAAAATTAAACACTAACACTGTTTCCTAAAAACACTGTTATGAAAATCTATATGCTTAATACCTTAGCCAACCACTGAGGTTTCTTCTCTCTTTTGATTTGTAAGATATATGGTTATTTTTACAATCCAGAAACAGTCTCTAAACCAATTCATACATTTTACTAGTAGCATAAAATGTTCCTGATATTAATATAATAAAATATTTTACTTGCAAATAATTATAAATATTTTTTTCTAAAGCAAGCAGTATAATGCGATTGCAAATTGTAGTGCAACTTGTGTTAGAATTTCTCCACATAGAATCATAGAATCACAGAATGCCTAAGGTTGGAAGGGACCTCTAGAGGTCATCTAGTCCAACCCTCCTGCACATGCAGGGCCACCTAGGGCATGTGACACAGGATCCAAGCGGGTCTTGAAGATCTCCAGAGAAGGAGACTCCACAATCTCTTTGGGCAGCCTGTGCCAGAGTGAACAGTGGAACTGTTCCAGTTCCATAACCCTTCTTGTTTCCATCCACAACCCAAACAGTAATTATATCTTATAAAATTATTTGGAAAAAAAAAAAGGAGATTTCAAAGGTGGAATAAGAGAGTACCAATCAAATCAAATGAAATAACCCAAACAACATAGCCAGTAAGAAATGCGGCTGATGCTGTTTAATGGAAAAAATAAGAATGAAGGAGGTCACAAGGCAGCTGATATTGAGTTGATGCCAGAAAATGTTGAGAACGTTCTTCAGTAGGAACCGGAGTAATCACCTTTGCAGGCAACTTTTGCTTTCTAGAACATAAAGCTGGAGCAGTGTCCCTGCTCATCATCTTCTTTTGGTTTATAGATCCCCAATAAGTGACCTGACAGACTTCCATGATAAATACTTTCTTTCACAATAGCCACTTGAAAGTTCAGGTTAACTTTTCAGTTCTATGAAACAAAGTATGAATCTTTTAGCATAGTGCAAGTTAGGAATCAGTACTGCCTATTATTGACTTTTAGCAAACTAATGGCTTTGCACATTTTAGCATTACTAGTATGAATGTAGCTAATGGATATTAATGTGATATGAAGAAGTGCTCATTAAAATCCTATAAAATACATTTGGTTAGTAATTAGCAGTTTTGAAAGGATAAGTTCTTAACTAATGTGTTTATTTTACATATTTATAATTGCAGAATTACATATACTCATTTTTATAGATTGGAGTTTCAAAAGACATGTGCTCAGTATGATTCTAATATAGTTTTTCATTCTTTCTTTCTTTCGGTTTTGCACATTTACAGAAAGTGTGGAGGAGGAAAATTTCAGTAATAACTTAGCCATGGAAATCCAGCAGAGAGAGCTCCTACAAAGGCCATTCCCTTGACAGAAAGGGCAGGATGAAAAAGGTCAAAAAGCCATGTTGGGCATGCAGCACTCCTGAGCTTACTGCAAGGTAATGGCCCTCTCCATCCCGTGTGCTCGTGCTTGTAGTAGCTACTCGGTTCAACAGCAAACTCAGGGTCTGCTGGATGAGTGGCAGACAGCAATAACTCATTATAAGTAAAGCTTCAAAACAAAGACCTTGAAGTCTTTGGCCTTTATTTTGAAAGAAAAAAAATGGAAAAAATATTTTTAAAAAAAGGTTTTTCTACACCGTTATTTTTAGCTTTGGTCTCAAGCAGCCTTGAAGTAGAGTTCCATTTTTTCATTTTGTGAGTGGGACATGTAAGATCACTTTGTCACTTTGTTGCCCTGCAGTGACGCTTTGCAGGCCACCAGCATCAGAGGCTTTTCAGCTCCATTCAGCTCTGTATAACTTATGTGATCCCTTCGTAAAGAGTTGTGTGTGCAGGCAGTGTGGGGCCTTGCAGTCATGCCCCTTTTATCCATCATCTGTGAGTACAGGTTTCAACAGAAATGCTTTTGCTTTTCTAATCTTGCTTCTCTGAAATGCTGTGATCTTTGAAACTGTGTCCATTCTCAGCACAGGCAGACTACTGCTGTGCAGGTCATGAATACAGTGCACTCCCAAGTTATTTTGTGGAAGTCTGAGACAGTTTATATTTGTATACCATTAGCACAGAGACTTTTAAGCAGGAGGCTTTCCCTTGTTTTTTTCACAACATCTTTTAAGCAACTTTTCAGGTTCCTATGGAAAAAAATCCCTTCGGGGCCTTATTGAGTTCATTTGAAA
The DNA here is from genome assembly GCA_034781795.1 of Crypturellus tataupa. Taxonomy (NCBI): domain Eukaryota; kingdom Metazoa; phylum Chordata; class Aves; order Tinamiformes; family Tinamidae; genus Crypturellus; species Crypturellus tataupa. The sequence goes on along the minus strand of JAWLRI010000494.1, from coordinate 2,388,726 downwards.
TTCCAAAACTAATGAGGCTTTTGTCTCCATCTTAACCTAAGAACCATTGTTACCTCTAAAAAGAAAAGAGATAATCTGCTAAAGAGCTAAAAACACTGAAGTCTGGCAACCTTTTCAGATCTTTGCAGAGAAAATGATTGACACACTTGCACCTTTAATCCTCACAAAGAAAACTCTAATACAGGAACTCCTATGCTCACCTCACAGCAACTCTTTAACTAGCTGCCTGCTATTTCTTATGCAAGAGTTGGGAAGAATTCAACACTCTTCAGATATATCATGAATGCTTGGAAGGTGGTATTTATCAAAAATCTATAATGAACACTCAAGAGTGCTTACACAATGCTGTTTCCAAGAGGAAGATCTGTATTTCTTACAATGAGAAAGAAGTAGGCAATGCTCTGAGGTAGTAGTGCCAAAAGGTCCAGCTACCTGTGTCAAATCAAATTCCCATGACTGCAGAAAAAAATAGCAGCCCTCTTAGAAGAGAGTTACATTCAGGGTACAGGTTGTGGATTTTCAATTGCCAAAGGTCCTTTCCAGTCTTAATCATTTTGTCATTCTGTGATTTACATTCTCCAAACTTGTTGACGTTAAAAGGGCTGTAATGGAACAACAATGATTCAAGTGAGATTCTTTCCCTTAAACACTTATTTTGTTGAGTAGGAGGAGGCTAAGATAGAATATTTCTCCCTTCTAGATTTCTCCTGATACAGCATCATTTCTAACATACAGAATTTCCCAAGCCTTCCCAAGCTGCCATGTATTAATCTCTATCTCATTTATACTCTAGAATGTTTCCATCCATTTAGGCTATCTAGGGATTTGCTGTGCTTCTAACATGTCATTATAAAGTCCTTTAAAATATTTCAATCCTTCTTCAAATTTAAACTCTTCAAAGAACCTTAACTGTACCATGTAAATTTATGAGGACCATATGAAGGATGTCAAGCTCATGATAAAAGCTGGACACATTCCAGCAAAGAAAAAAAAAAGCAATTAATTGGAGTTCAAATGTACCTGTCTATTCCCAGCCAAAGAAATATCTCCAGCATGCCTTCAGGGCAAATCTGCTGGCAGAAACCAACCAACCTACCTTGCTCATATATGTGTATTCTAAAGTGGGTAGTCACTTCCACAGAATCAATTCCATAGGATCAATTTAAAGTCTTTCTACTCTTCAGCATGGTCTTGTCAAGTTTTTCAAGATACACAGGCTAGGAATTATTGTTTGAACATCTGACTGTCTTCAGAAAACCCAGGTTAATTCCACAGATCATGTTTCAGCAAGTGGAGTTCTACCTTTTGACCAGCACTGATCCAATGGTGAACCTTGTTTGAGGCTGGGATGCATACTCAGAGACCTTTTACAATAGAAAGTAACACCAACTCTGGGTTGTTCACATCTGTTGGAGATTGCATGGCACTAACTCTTGAGGAGCACCATACCAGCTGTGGCCTCCTGTTCACAGACAGCTGTGCTCTGGCTACTTAAATTTCAATACTCATCTCAAAGGAATGCAATAATTTTCAGATATTGCTTTGGGCTGTTGAAAGAACTGTTGAGGCCTGCCCCACAATGGTTACCTGCCATACATGAAATAGACTATTTGGAAATGCTTTGAAATTTCAAGATAACAGCCAACATACTATTTTATCTATCTACCCCATTGTTGTGTTAAAAGAATTGTAATCAAGCTTAAAACCCCCATTAGAGCTTCTAACATTGCTACAAAACTACTAACACTTTATCCTGAACTTTGTAACTGAAGACAAAAATGATGACTTGCTTCTTGTGTTGCACTGGCAAACAGATAATGATCTTGGAAAACAACCTTCATTCCATAGCCTGGAATGCGTTTCCCAAGACCTGTTATTCCTCTCCCAAATCAAAAGTTTGTTCTCATTATTCTCATTCTCATGGATGAATCATTCAAATCCCTTGGTTTCCTGAGTCATTCCTGTGGACATCTATCCATTAGAGACAGATTATTTGAGGCAGGAAGAAGATCTAAAGTATGACTGCAGCCTGGTTATCTAGGCAGCTTTTCCTCTCGAGGTCCCATTAAATGGCATACATTCTTCCAGGGTAGGGTTCTGTTCTGCATTTGTGTGGCTACTAATCCTTTCCTCTAATCTCAGGGCTGTCGTACATGGACTGACATTTGTCCAATAGCCTCATCCTTTACATCTTTCCTGAGGTTTCTAGCAGTTGCTCTGTCTGCTTCCAGGTCCTCTTTAGGACAATTTGTAGGCTGACATCAGAGGAATGCTGTTCTTTCTCTCCTTCTCTCCAACTAATGATTTTTAAAGCCATCCATTTTACTCTGCATTTGACATGAAGACAAGGAAGTACATTTTTAAAATCACCTATTGGGTAAGTTATAAAAGCCTTAAGCCATTAAATTCATACACGTTTTCGCTTATCGTTTGCCAAGTTATGTGCAATAAAACAATTTGACTGTCCTTGACCATACTTGATTGTTGACTATCAGAGTAGCATAAGACATCCCTCAGACAATCTGATTACATTATACAGAGAGATTATATTAAATGTGTCCTACATTTTTGGCTGGGACAACTGCTAACTGTGAAGATAGTGGAACCTTTGATTGTGAGATATTTGCCTTCTCTGTCCCATTTAGGAGTTAGAACTTGTACAATTTTTTCATAAGATCTTCTGACAATTTGCATTTATTGTTTCCTTTAGCCTGCATCTGTGTGCTTTTTAAGCTGTCAAGTCAGCCCCACAGTGACCCACATTCTCAAACTCTTTAAGCATCCTGTTGCTAGCTCTGTGAAACAGAATGATTTTAATAGGCTTGCCCAGTGGGAAAAAAAAAGTCCTTTTCAGATTTTCTCTGGAATAAACCTTTTTCATTTACTTAGTCAATAGAATGCAGAGGACTTGTATGATGCATGCCTGGGAAAGGAATGCCCTGTTTGATTTTTGATTTTAGATGTTTTTATAAAACAAAGATATCACAGTTAGAAGAAAACACTCTCAGTAGACATTCATCATTTACACGCATTTGCCATTAATTCACTCATATTAAGAATAATCACTGGCTCACAATATAAATAAAATTCACATTGATAACATCTGCAGGAGAATTGTATCCCTGCTGTCCTACCCACATTCCTTTTATCCTAACATCCAAGGTATAGAAGACACACACACACAATTTGGATTTTAGAAGACAACAAAGCAAAATCACCCTCTCCTGTTGATCAAAAAAACTCAGTGATTTTTTTTTTTTTTTTACCTGAACTATGATCTTCATTCACAACCAGCCAGGGGCTAATAAAGGTAGTGCTGGAGATGAGCAGAGAAATTTGTAAAGTCTGGGCCAGATTCATCCTGGTGTATGGTATGGTAAAGGCCAGAGTAGCGTGAACCTGTGATAGGGTTTATGAGTAGATAGTTCTTTAACTGTTCCCCCAAGCCAAATTTATAGGTCTCTAAAGGCCCAGGAGGTCAAAAAGTGGTCAGTGCCTGCTGAAAAGCAAGTGTCAAGGCAGGAATTTAATAAAAGATCAGTACATAGAAATATATCAATCCAGTGCGTTTCTCCTACATCTTCTTCTCATGAAGGCTATGAAGTTGTGGCTGCTTAAAAGATGTGACAGGATACCTATTTCATTGCCTTCTAAGAAAATCTCCATAACAGTCTGCCAGGCTTGTTTGTACAAGGAAATTTATTTTATGCTTTCTGACAGTGACAATCTGCCCCAACTTGCTGGAATGACTAAAAGTCTTTCTATTGATCTCCTTGTTAACAAATTTTGCAATCCCAGTGTTATTATTTTCATTTTCTCTAGAAAGAAGAGAAAGTGAACTTAAAGAATTTGCTCAAGGTTAGTTTCCTTATCAGAACTGGATTTGGGGAGTATGTGCCTTTACATCTAACCCTCGAATAGCAAACCAAAGCTGTTTTTTCATCAACTTTTCAAAATTCTGGGCAACATCAAAAGCAAAAGATAGCACAACATCTCTGTATTATTTATAACACTGACAGTGACAGCATCTACCTGAGCAATGGGCTTATTACTAAGCTAATCATAAAAATATATATATTTCTAGGCCAATCCATCTCTGAGGTCTGCTTCTTGTCTTCTTGCCTAGAATTCAACCATCATGATGAAATTAAAGGCAAATTAAAATAAACAAACTTAAGAAATACATTAAAAACCGTTGCTTGGCTATATATTTGGTTTGCCTAGAAGTTACCAATCACTTAGGCCATCAAGTCTAATTCTGAAAATTGGTGGCAAAGATAGAAAAGATTTTCTGCCCGCTGGCATATGACCTTGAAGTTTTGAATTGCTAAGTAGGAGCGGAAATCTAGCTGTTCATACATTTTTTAATGTCCAAATTACATAGAGAAGAATGGAGTTTGCAATAAGAGTGGGACTGAGACAGGCAAATGTTAAGTGTTAAGCACTGCACTGAAAGGGCATGCATCTCATAAAATAACTGTCACTGATGAAATAGCAGACAACATTTTGTGTATCTATCTGCTCTATTTTTAACATTCACATTTTAAATGAGACTGTACATGTTTGAGTACTTTTTTTCTCACTCAAAGACTCATTATTACCATAATTTGTTCCACAGTAAAATCAAATATTCACTAATGTTTTTCATGTCAGAATGACAGGAGGGAATACTATTTTAGCACCACAGCAAATTCCATTAAATACCAGAAGAGTTTAAAGTCTTGTGCATCTCAAGTTCCCATTTTTAATTAGATCTCTTTTATCCTTATTTTCCACCGGCTGTGGGAATCCTTTAGTGCCAAACTCATCTGGCAAAAGCACAAAACTTACTCACATCCCATGGCTTTATTAGATTAATATGGAACTGTTAAATATCATTGTAGACATAATGCAGCATCTGGAATGCTTTTTTCTCTTTTTAACTTTTTTTCCTGGCATTAGCATTAGAAAACAATATTTTCCTTTTTTACCTCCTCACCTGGTGTTGTGTATGGCCATATACCAGTTTCTTCTCCCTACTCAAAAGAGAATGCTTTTGTACTTCATGACCAGTATCCTCTAATCTGCAGAGATTAAAAATGTTTTTGTTCCACTGACAATGGGGGCTACATTTTTTCAAAACTGGAACATACAAGAAACACCTTTCAGATGTGATAGGATATCACTGCTGATTACAGGAGAAAAAGAGAGCATTATTCTGCCTCGTGGAAGAGGAGCGATAAAACCAGATAAAGTAACAACTGAGAGATTGCACTGTTGTAGAAGCAGTGCAAGTTTTTGCTTTTATGTGGTGGCTTGAATCAGCGATGCCTTTTGTGTCAAAGGCCAAGGTACTTAGCATGGCTTTACAGTCAGCCATTCCACTGTCAAGCACATCTTCTTCAGAAATTGTGTCTCGAAGAGTTAAGTTTAATCAACTGTGCTCAGCAATTTTAAAAAACTTTCATCAGGCTTTTGATTCAAGTCATCATATGGAATCTGATAAAGCAACTTGGCATTTTGGAGATGGAATGATTGACAGAGTGACTAGGGCTTGTACAGACCAGCAATAATTTGCTGACCTCAAAAGCCAAGTGAAGATGACAGAGCACCGTGCTGTCAAGCAGTTGTTCCATAGAGGAATTGCAAGACCTGAGGGACTGCTGCACAGAGGGGGCAAGCTCCTGCAGTAGAAGACCAAAGGCGACCATAAAGGTGAAGCATGGGTCACAGATAGGCAACCGACCAGGTTAGCACAGAGTGGTCATGACACCCGCTTTACACATGCAGAGCCCCAGCAATTTGTGCTATTACCTTGAACAGACAGGAAAGGCTAGCATGCATATGGTGGTAGCTACTACATACAGGGTTGTTTGAGCAAAATATATTAACCCCTTTTTTTTCTGTCTTTGCCAGTAGCAGCAGCACCAAAGCTGTTTCAGGAGTGCTCCCAGGCTGGCCTTGGCCTCTTCGTCTGGCTCTTTGGGAATCCTGGAGTAGCATATCGTGGCTACTAGCTTAGTCCAACACTTTTCAAATGCTAACATCTATGCTGAGACCAAAAATGCCTGCTTACAACATCACTTTTTCATTTTGGTTTGTTTGCTTGTTTTTCCTTTCATAAATGCACATCCAGGCCTGATCTGAAAACAACGAGAATGACAAAGCTACCATCCACCTTCATATTTGGCCCAGTGGTTGGTTAATAACGTTTATTGCTGAAAATAAGCCTGCATACGCTTTCTTATTTGAATTTATCTGGCTTTGAGCTTCTTGACTTTGTTCTTGAAAGTAAATTTATTTTGAAAAGCCAAAGTTACCCAACTGTGGCTTTCATAATCTCACTGAGATGCAGTGGTTTCTCCAGCAAGGTCCTGGCCACATGCTCATCTTTCTCACTTCAGCACAGCAGAGATTTCTTTCCTTCTTATCCAGCTTATGCTTCCCACACACTAGTTTTGCTCACAGCCCTAACTAACTCTTTGTCTGAAACTGAATCAGAAGCTTTAAAGACTAGAACATCTTCAGAAGTCATGTGTGCTCTGTGGGGAATAGGGAAGCAGAGCTGTACCCAAACAGATTGGTGTCAAGTGCTTGCTTTGGGCTTGGGATCAACATAAGTAAAATAAATTAGATGTTAAACACAACACTTCCATTCCACCATCCTGGAGGGAACTTGAGACATACAAAATCAACACATGGGACTGCTTCAGCTGTGCACAGTCCATTACCCTCCACAGAAAGGGTACAGGCCCCTTTTTGCTAGTGGAGCTGTTCTTGTATCAATTGGCTAGGCTCACTTGGTAGAGAAAACCTGCTGCTTCTGGAAAGGAATTTCTCAGTCATATGAGGAATTACCTCAGAAGCTGGAGGTTTTGTTTCATATGGGAGTTGGAAAATGGTGGATAATGTCCTTTGTAGGCATCATCTTCACTTAAGTAGAGTGAGGGGGAAAACTGGGGTCTTCCTCAACCTATTTACACAACAATTTTTCAAAATTTGAAAATTATCAGACCTCCAAATAACTACATGCAGTTTCAGACAGTGAAAGGAGCAGAATCACAACTGGAAGACTCATGCGTGCGAGGAGCATGCAGGTCCTGTTGTGACTGGACACATCTGTTACAGACGCTGTTGCAGGAACTGCAACAAACTGAGCCTCTTGTATTGCATATAATTACAAGCCCATTTGATTTCTTTTTTCTAATCTTATTTTATAGACCAGCAAGATCTGTTTTGCATAATACAGTGAGCCAAGTGTCTAACTAAGTGTGTGCAACCATTTACACTTAAGTGGAAGACCTGAAGCTCTTATGAAAACTTATGACAAAAAAAAAAGTCAGTCCTCAGCTAAATTGCTCTAAATTACAATTCATTTCACATTATTTAAGAGCATGCTGAGGATCACCTGAAAAGGATAATAATTACTTCACTCTAAACAGTGCTCTCAGAACTCTCTACAATGCACTTATTTTGTCACTTATTCAGTATGTACCATTTTGATTTAAAATCATTCCTGAAAACACAGTCATTGCCTTTGGCTTTCATTCTACTTAAACCATCATACGATGCTACACATGGACTGTTTTCTTTCATTATCCCAGGCCACCCTCAGTTAGACAGCGTGTATCAGCACTGCACCTCCTATGGAGTAGCACATCTAATCCATGGACTAGAACTCAGAATCCAACGTGCCAGTAAGACAGCTTCAGCCGCGTTTGTATGCCTGGCCACAGTAATGCTGGAGGATAAAGTAAGCAGAAGCTGTCACTTGACTCAATCTCTCAAAAAAAAAATGAAAAGGAAAAAAGACTTGATAAATGCATGACAATCAACTAAACTGTACAGTGAAAGAATTATGGCAGAGAGGGTAAAGAGGAAACAGACTTGTCTATTTGTAAAATGCCATCCTAACAAGGAGAGAGCAAGAGTTATAAGATCACTCACCTAAATACCTCCCAGGATGTCTTCTCTGATTAAGGATTTGTGAGAGTTATTGAGTTTTGAATTAGATGCACTTTAATAAAACAGTAGAATGTTCTTATCTGATTGCACCTTTATTGATTGTGTTAAAGAGGTCTATCCGCTGATCAAGGTCAATGATTTTACATAAACTCACTAGCTAGATAGAATCACTAGCAGTATCTAAGGACTCCTATAGTCTGTCCACCCTTTCAGAGTACAGTACTTACCTATAAAAGCCAGAAGAGCTCAATATTTGTTCTCTCTCTCTGTCTCACAATAGTACAGTACTTTCTCTAATTAAAATAAAATTCTAATTTCAAAAAGACCATTCTTGATAGTAAGGTCTCTGGTAGTGGTGCTTATCATGTAAAAAAAAAGTATTTTTCATGCTATATATTTATACAGCAATGTTTCATAAACTTGAAAGGAATTTGTCCACTCTGAAATGAATTTATATAAATATCCTTCTTTATTAGAGTATGATGGGGCATTAATCTGATTCATTGTTTCATTGGCTTCAGTAGAGCTGATTCAGCTTTCCACTGTTATATTGCAGTTTGGATGGTTTCTGAGTGACATACATTTATCCTCAGAGTGTGTGTGTGTTTGAGTGTACAGTACATACTTTATATAGTATATGAATATATGTATGTGTATATTTTTATATATTAAATTTATAGTTGTGTATGTCAACATACCCACATAAACAAGCCCGCTGGCTCATTCTGCTTGGGACCTTTGGTCCAGAGACCAGGAAATTAAAGACTCTTCCATGACGCTCAGCTTTATTTAGAAGGGGATGACAAGCCCTTCAGAACTAGAAAACTATCACAGTGAATGAAAGTTCTAGCAGGCTGCGGAGGCTAATGGTAGCAGATGTGCACAGGTATGTTTGTGGAATAAGCCCCAGGTCCATCAGCCATGTGGTGACATCAGTCCCTCACTTTCAGAGCCATATCTGCGGATGGGGCGGGCAGATGCCCTCTCCCGTCACCATTACTTGCCCCTGCCTCCACAGAGGGTGACGCAGAGGAAGAGGGCTCTTGGACAGCCTGCTCGCTCCTCTTGGACAGAGGTGCACAGCAGAGGTGGTCCTGAAGTTGGGGAAACAGCTTTTGCTTTGGCACAGCGAGCCTGCACTGTAAGGAGAAGGGCAGGAGGCAGCCTCATACTGCGACTTCAAAACTTGGCCTGAAGAGGCACTTGGCTTGTGAGTTTTGCAGATAAGAAGTGATGTTTTGTTAGCACAAGTGCATTGGGGAAATGGTTGGGTGCATCCTCAAACACTGCAAGAGCTTCTTCACTTCATAGCAAGGAATGGAAATTGAACATTCACTGCAAGAGAAGAAGTCTCCCTACATATTTCTAGGCTGGGCAAAAGGACAAACCAAGATCCACTAAACATGGTTACTGCTCAGAAAGCTGCTGACAGACAGTGGCAGAGTCTGATGGGGACAGCTGCAGGGGGAGAGCCTCTCACTAGGGAGCTTCAGCAGGGCAGGTGCTGAGCCTGCTGCAGGCCCAGATGGTGAGAGATTTCCTGAGTAATAGGTCCAAATGTCACAAATGAAGCACGTGAAGGGGAGAGTGAACCCAACACCCATTAAAAGCAAGATTTGTTCATGACAACATGAAATCTGTCAGTAAGGCAAGTAAAGACCACCCATCACTGCAGCTCGACACAAATGCTTCCTCTCCACATAAAATACACCTCAACAGCCTGTTAAATAACTGCAAGATTTTTTGGGCAAAACTCCAGTCCCAGCCATAGAAGGACCAACCATAAAGCAGTTTTTAAATAATTTCACTAGCTATCTTTGAGCTAAAAAGACACCAGTAAGAATCCTGTCTCCTCTTCTTCTGGCACATTCTCACAAAGGGTGGGATTTCGTTTGGATTATATACTGGCTCCATCTGTTTGCCTTATTTTCAGGGTACTGCTAAGTGCTGGGGAGGAGTGAGTGTGTTCATTTGTGAGTTTCCTACTCCGTGTATTCCCATGTAGGAGTGCAGAAGGGAATTAGGACATGATGCTAGTTAGACAGAAACCCTTCCAGCTGGTTCAGAAACTAATACGGCCAAGTATTATGAGGACAAGCACTAAATGGTCAAACAAGTTTCTCTAGCTTAGTTGTTATCACATTTGCCACAGCAGTCAAATGTCCTCAGTCCATCAGCAGGTAAAAAAAATACTGAATTTTTCTCAAGATTGAAGCAAGAACAAAAGAATTATTTCTTATCACTGACAAATAGGATGCCTTCACTTGCAATTCCACTGAGGTACTAAGATATGAGATACTTGATCCTTTGCTTTCACCCAGATTAGCTGCTCATTCTATTTTTCACTAATTAACTTAATGTGAGAAAGAATATGTCAGTTTTTCAACAAGCTCAGCTATGAATTTTTTTTCCTGCAGCAGATACCAGACTTAACAAGGGGAGTTCCTAGTACAATTCCAGGCAGCAGCATTGCTCTTTTATTGCTCCTCAGTAAGGATTTTGATTTTGTCTTATTTAGTAGAAATGAGCAAAGAGGTCTCCATCCAATAGACAAGGTATTTGCTTAGAAAATCTGTGTCCAAGGGGTTGGGGGAAGGAAAGAAAACTAAAAGAGCAAGGGAGGCAGTGGCTTCACAGATGCATAAGCAATCAGATCAATTCACTAAATGAAACATAGCAAGCATGTTGCTTCAAAGAGATTTGTACCTTGGCAACCACAGATTTTGCAGGCTTGATGCTTGATGTTTGCTATTTCTCCTAGTCTCATTTTCACTTCTAGGAGTTGCAGGAATGAGGTACAAGATCTAAAGCTTATATTTCTTTACATCCTAGGAGGCAAAGACTTGCCTTTGTGGGAAACCTCACCAATTTTAGAACTCTGCTGTGGTGGCTTTAAATGAAGAGGCATGGCTATTGCTAGCAAAGATCTCAGAGCCTCGCATACAGCCCAGAACAGAGAGATTAGGTGAATCTGGGGTGAAACTAACCTATGCTGCACATCATGCTACAAAGTTGTACCCAAGCTAGAGAATTTTAATTTACATCAGTTTTATCTAAATAAGTTGCCTTCATTTTCAGGGCAGGCAAACCCTGCAATGCCTTAAAAAAAGTCAGACTAGCAGCCCAAGTAACTCAATCAAGAGAAAGCAAGGCTGAAGAACCAAAAGACTGAAGAATTATAGCTGTGTCTTTAACTCACTTTCTCTAACGGCAACGATGATCTCTCTAGTCAGCAGAAATTCTTTTCCACCATTTCCGTCAGCCTCTGCTTGGACAATCAGGCTTGGTCAGAGCCCTTCTGTGCTAGAAACAATGTCTGAGTTGCTAGAGAAAATCTCAAGAACTGTGGTCCTCCAGAGATACAAAAGTTAACCAAATCCCCAAGTAATTTCCTGTTTGGTGAATAACCCACTAAACACCGACCCAAATATGTCAAAAATGACCCCTATGTGCTAAAATTGGGGAATAACCATATGTGTTGAGGAAGTCATGCTTTAGATATATTTTTTTTCCCAAAGAAAAAGGAAAGCAAAGTTATACCTCAGGATGTCTGTCCTCCTGTCCTCAATCAGATAGAGATACAGCAGTAAGAACTGTGGCTGCAATAAGCCAGAACTGAAAATAACAAGTCAACTCAAATCAAATATATGACAAGTCCCCATCCTCTTCTAGACTAGGAATGCAAATGTCTCCAGTTTATATAAGTACATATTGGGAGCAGTCACCATATGTGTTAAAAAAAAAAAGTCTGAAGCCAGGCAAAGAAAGTTCAACGTATGTGCATAAAAAGCAACATCTCGGATTGCTCCTTGAGAAGCTTTCAGGTGTGAGAACATACGGAATAATTTCAGACCCAAGTACTAAGTGTCTCTTCCAAAAACCAGCACCACCCTTGACATGTTCCTGGCAGCCCCACAGAAGGGGCAAATGAAGTCTGAAGGTAGGAAGAGCCAGTGCTGCCTGCCCCAGGACTGGGTTCTGCCCTCTCACCTTGACTAGCTCACGCTGCCGCCCAAGCTGCTGTGCCTGCTCTGGGCACCCACCAAGCACTGCCAAACCACCTCCAACAGCTGCTAAACAGACTGGCATCTTTTATCAACAGCGACTTCAATGTGAACAAATCAAAGCACAGTCTAAAGAAAAAATAGAGGAACCTGCACAGCACATTAAACCTCAACAAAATATAAACCCAAGTCAGGGGCGGAAGAACTAGAAAATGAGGAAATTTACAGCAGCTGTTGCCAGAGCTACTTACTGCAAACATCAAATGCTTCTAGGGCCACCCTTTTACCTTGTGATCTGTCCATCCTTGCTGTAGCAATCTCACTTGGTCTCAATTTACAAACCCAGATATGCTTATAAGCTAATATTTTACTCAGAAATACATTGTTCTCTCTTCTTCTTTTGTTAGTATGTTTAAACTCTCTCCTGCTTTTGAATTTTGTGTGTTTTTCCAAACCAACAATCAAACAAAAAGGTAAAACTCCAGTCAGAAGACAGGGATATAGCAAGAACCTCTTACCCAGGGGGCTGTTTAAACTGGGAGCCCACCATAGCTGTTCTGCATCTCCATAGTCCTTGAGTTTAAATTTATTTAGTGGGATATTTCTCCGTCCCTCTCATTTGGACCCGAATTAGGAGCCTGAAGTCCTGATGAAAGGACTTCAAAAGATTGGCTGGTAAGTGGGTCCAAGGACTTTCTACAGTTAGAGGAGAAAGGCAGTCGTCTCTCAAGTATGATTTTGAATAGCAGCCTAACTTGACTGATTTAAATCACTCTCCATGACTCAAACTTATTCCTCCTCCTGCCATGTAGCCTGTTGGGAGAAACTGCAAAAAGAACAAGACCTCAGCTAGGAGAGAAACCTACAGAGCTGCCAGGCCTGGGAGCCTCCAGCTGCTCCTGGAGCTTTTTATACGGTTTTTACCGCATTGCCAGTTTGTGCTGGTGGGTTGCTTCCTTCAACCTCCTGCAATGTTTTCTGGTGAGCTTCCACCTTCCCCTGCATCTCTTTCTCACTTAGCTTTCCTTCCCTTTCCATTTCAGTTCTCCTGAGCAAGCCTCCCACGTTTCCCCAGAGCCTCAGCAGCAGCAGCGCTGGCGGTGGCTGCCACCGCATCCTTCTCTCCAACTGTGCTGCCAAGTGCGGCCAGTCTGCCTATTCTCAAGAGCTTCAGAGCGGATGGCAGGTCTCTATTGGTATATTTATTTGCAGAGTGCCTGGGAAGACAGAGCCCATGCTTGGGAAGTTGTTCAGCAATACTGGAGACAGCAGGATTTCCTGAGACCTGCACATGCAAATACCGACCCAACTGCCCACTTGAAACATTACCCAGCCTTGCGGAGGTGCCTGCCGTGTGCTGGGGGTGAGACATGGGCACTGCACCGAACAACTTTTAACTCCACTTAGTATGTGCTGCCTTTACAACAGGCACCCCCACCCCATTGTTTGTTTATTTTTTAGGAGGTTCAGATAAACTGGAGCCCATGTTGCTTGCTGTCAGCAAGAATGAGCAGGAAAGATGACAAAGGAGACAGGATAAGGAACCTCACATCAATAAGATGAAAGTATATATATTTTTTCTATTCCCTACATTTCGGAACATTGAATGCCTTGCTTTCATTTTTCATGTGTGTTGACAATTATGAACAGGAAACTTCGGCTTATGCACACAGTCTTTGTACTGTGTTAGCTGCTTAAGGGTGCAATTTTTAAAAATCATTGAAGCTCAAGTATTGATGTAGCTCGGAAGGCACTGTGTGCTCCTGTGCACTTGTGGGAACAGGCCACATATTGGCCCGTAATAATGCAGCTGCACTGTAATAGGCTCTACATACCACTTTCAATATACCAGCTTCAAACCCATATTTAAAGCAACTCAGAAACTGTGTGTAGGCAAACCCTTGGGAATGTGCTTTTGTTCTTCAAACAATTGTAATCAAAGGCACAATGCTGACCCCACTGCCGTCAGTGGGAGTTTTGCTCCTCATTGTTTTCAGAGGTTCTTTCAGCTACTGAAGAAATTTCTGTTAAGTCAACGGGCTCTCGGGGTGCAAACAGCTTTTCGAGGTAAAAGAAAAATAAAAAAGAAAAAAAAAGAAAAAAACGGAAATAACACCGACTGATCAAAGGCAAGTCTATGACTGCATGGCCTACAAATGCATTAACACCTCATTAACACTACTTGTACCTGCAGAAGAAATCAAGCTTGGGAACAGCTCTGGCACAAAGTAAACAAGTCCTAAGTAGAAATCCTGCTTTTTTCTTCTTATAGGACCTGAAGGAGATGGTCCTTGATTGCAGAAGCTTTGTTCCTACCGTTTATTAGAACAAAAATGAAAGAATGAAAGATTTCACCATTTTGTGATAAAAAGCTCCCATATGAGAAATCATGATAAAAGCAACAACAACAAATTAAACATAATAAGCTTTTTTTTATATCATAACACTGATTTTACAATATAGTTAAAATATCAGAATAATCTTTGGGGAAAAAATCATTTTAGGAATTAAAAACACATGAAAGAAAGAAGGATAAGGGCTAGTAAATTTTTAGTAGGGTAGTAGCCCTGAATGTGGGATGGCACTAGTAAGTAATCACATGTCAAAATTCTGCAATGATAATTCTCAGTTCCCCTGGCATTTCTATTTTGACATTTTTCAGCTTCACCACTGCTGAGAAATGAAGTTCCTGCCTTTCCCTGCAGCCTCCCACTCATCCCAGTCATCTCTCCAGGCACTTCCCATGCTTGCACCTTCAGCCCAACTACCTTCAGAAATTTGTTTAAAACACTAACCTGGCAGAAGACAAAGACATTAAAAACAATTAGAGCAAGAGTGAGTCTTACTTTCTGCTGCAGCAAGAAGTTAGGCCAGCTCAGTTGTGGAGAGACTTGGCCCATGTGGCTAACATGCTCAGTGGGTCTCCTCACTTTCTGCCTCCAATCCCCTCACCAGACACAGATGCAGCAAAAGCATGAGTGTGTAGTGGGTATGTGCAGGTGTTCCTGAGGAGAAAGTCCCCAGAATCAGAAAGGTAGCCACTTTCTGATTAGGTTTTTTACTCCTTATTTCACCACAATTTAAGATGGGGGATAGGATCTGCTGCAAATGGGCAGGAACCTTGGGTTTTACTGGGACATGCTCTGTCTGACCGTAAGTCAGGCAAAAAGAGAAAACAAATAAGCAAATGAACAATAACTTAGGAATAACAGTAGCAATAAATGAACATTTTTTTCTTATACATATCTTTTACATATCTCATCTTGGCTTGTTTCTTGACTGGTGAATATTGTTCCTTCTGCCTGGTTTTTTTTTTAGGTCTCATCTTGTAATTAGCAGAATAAAGAAGGTAAAGTTGATGTTTAAAATTTCCGTTTGCAATATATGAATCCAGGGAAGCACAGATATTTATCTGCAGCTCCAAAAGGGAATACAGTTCTGCAGCAGACCAACTAACAATAACATATTTTCCCAGTGAAACAGTGCTCACCTTCTCTAGACACGTGCTGAATTTGCGTCCATTTCACCTCTCTAAAAGCAATTTTGTTAAATCCAATCAGATACTCTTATACTGACTTAGCTAAAATCAATTCCTAAATGATCAAAGGTAACTTGAAACAAAATAGTCCTGACTATAATGAAGAGTGTCCTCAACAATTTAACCAACTGGATTTAAAATAACCCCATCGGCCAAGCAGCTAGACCTTTTCACGACTGGGTTTACCTCGTTCTCTGTGCTCAAGAAGCATTTAGTGCAATGAGCACCTAATCCTAATGAGTGCATGTGAATGCTACTATGGGAAAGCAGTAAGCAGTACCATAGCTTATTATGCTGGACACCCGGCTGGAGATCCAGGATCTATTCTCCACTTGCCAATTATTCTCTTTCATTCCCTTGGGCAATACGCTGCATCTGCAAGTGCTATCAACAGAGAGGGCAAATTCCTGAGAGTGGGAGCTGTCTCCTCCCTCCTGTCTCCAGACTGGTTGGCCCATGGTCATGTAGTCTTGTTTGAGCCTTTGTAGGGCTGGCATAACCCAAATCTGCATTTTTACGTTGCATTTTCTCAACAGCGCAATCCATTTTCTTAAGCTTGTGTTTGTCTCTGATTGAGAGAGAAAATGAAAGTGAAGCACATCTCCATTGCAGGCTTGTGTCACACTTTAAAATCACATCCAGATGGCAAAAAAAAAAAAAAAAAAAAAAAAAAAAAAAAATAACAGCCACAAACATGCGGATGGACGCC